>CAIGRT010120635.1:0-16450 GCA_903798405.1 Fraxinus platypoda | reverse complement strand
AAGTCTATCTATGGACTTAAACAAGTATCGAGACAGTGGAATGCAAAACTCACTTCATATATCTTATCACAAGGGTTCAAGCAATCGAAGGCAGATTATTCATTATTTTGCAAATATAATGGCTACTCAATTACCATTCTATTGGTGTATGTAGATTATATAATCCTTGGTGGGAATGATTTATCATACATTAATCAGTTCAAGAGATACTTAAATGATCAATTCAAGCTGAGGGATTTGGGAGTTCTTAAATACTTTCTTGGACTGGAAATTGCTAGAAGTTCAAAAGGCATTTCTATATGCCAAAGAAGGTATGCATTGGAAGTCTTATCAGATGCAGGCTACTTAGGGGCTAAACCAGCATCTAACCCTATACCACACAATCTGAAATTAAGCAAGGAGGAAGGAGAAGATGTTCCAAATGCAAGTGAATATAGGAGACTAGTAGGAAGGATTATTTATCTTACTATAACAATGCCTAACTTATCCTATGCAGTTCAGTTACTTAGTCAGTTCTTACAGTCACCTAAGCAGCCTCATTTGGACGCAGCATACCATGTTCTGAGATACTTGAAAGGAACGTTAGGACAAGAACTGTATTTCGAAGGCAAGTTGGACCTGCATCTTAAAGGATATTGTGATGCAGATTGGGCTGCCTGCAGTGATACCAGGAAGTCTGTTACAGGGAATAGTATATTCCTAGGCAATTCCTTGATATCATGGAAGTCCAAAAAGCAACATACCGTATCAAGAACTTCGGTTGAAGCTGAATACAGATCTATGGTAGCAGCTGTGTGTGAACTGAGTTGGCTAAATAACTTGCTACATGATTTGGTATTGAACAATCCAAGGCTGCCTTGTGGTTTTGTGACAACCAATCTGCAATTCATATAGCAAGTAACCATGTATTCCATGAAATAACCAAACACATCGAAATAGATTGTCACTTGGTTAGAGACAAGGTTGAGACTGGTGAGGTGAAAATGCTATACATATCCTCACAATACCAGATTGCTGATTTATTGACAAAGGCATTAGGTGGAATCAAATTCAAATCCTTATTATACAAGATGGGAGTGTTGAATATTTACTCCTCATCTTGAGGGGGGGTGTTAAACTACATTTTAGTCAAGGTTAATTATGTGATTGTACAGTTCATTCTTCATTCCATAGGCGTGAATCACTTGCCCACATTGTATATGTACTGTATTATTCTCCAGATTTAATTGAATTCAATTCAACAGAGTTTCCCGCCAATTTCTTCTTCTTCTTCGAAATTCAGCTCATCTCTTCACCATGCATCTGAAATCAGATAACTAGTCCTATCATTTGGTGGAAGATGATGTTTGTGTGAAAGATTAAGTTTTTATTTACTATTATTAATCATGTTATTATATAAAGTATTTACACCCAATTAGTGCAAATCTTCCACTTTTTCTGATTTTGGATATATTTTCAGATATGTTGTTGGTTTTGGTGGTTTTTTAGGAGAAGCTCAAAATATTGAACGATTTTGGTGGTCGTAATGCTTGGTGGGTGGCGTTTTGGTTTTGGGGTGGGGTGGGGAACAAGATGATTGTGTTTTTGTTTTTTTATTTAATTATTAATATATTGTAATTACGTTTTTTTGTTGAAAAATGCAAAGTTATCAATTTATCATTTTAAAATTAGTCAATATTATGGTCAATGTTAACTCTTTGGTCAAATAACAGTCAAACTAACAGTTTCCATCAATTAGGATTTCAATTGCGAGTTTTTGAAAGGTTTGTATCATGGGTGATACAAATGAAAGGTTTGGATCAAGTCTACATAAAAGTGAAAGATTTGGTACAGTGGCTACAATTTTTCCTTAACCTTATACAAATTTAGAAAAATACTATATTTTATACTAATTTTCTTACCGTTTATATTGCATATTATTAGGTAAGAATTATTTTTTTATTTTGACAATTATTTTACCTATAAGTAATGTAATGAAACAAGAAATGAATTAAGCTTTGGGAAAAAAAAAACTTGATAGACAGTGTTCAACTTGTTCGACCAAGCTTAGGAGCAGTCAATTTCATGGTACGAACGGACATCATCCTTCATTTATAATTCCAAAGCAAAAGTTTTCTTCAGGCCTTTTGAAGAATTAAAAACAAATTAGTGCTTAATGTACAATCACATCTTTTGATCGACTTGGTGTCAAGTTAAGAATGGGGGTTCTTAATCCAAGTTGTGGTTGCGACCGAATACAATTAGGTAGTGGTGATAAAGTCAAGATCGTTGTGTTTGATTTCACTTTATCAACAAGTTAAAAGAAGAAGAAACTAAAGGGGGCTGTTATTAGTTCTTTTGATTGTTCTTTTATTTAATTTTGCAAAATTACAAAAATCGAATTCTAACATAGTTTTGATCAAATTATTAGCGAATTGTTTGATTTGTGGCATGGGGGCACGCGGATATTTTCCTTTGTAGTTTACCACATTATAACTAGTGTTCATATTCTACGTTGTTAATTAATTTGTATTCATTAAATTGTAGTAAAACACAACAATAACTTGAACGTACTAGTCAGACTATTTAAACTGATTATAGCAAGTTCTGACTAATGTATGTTCAGAGTTATACAAGTTAAATTAAATTAATTTTTAATTTATCTAGATTTCAGAACTTTCATTTGGTATAAGAGCGGGTGAACTTTTGAAAAGTACGATCTAGTAAAAACTTAGATATCGACGAAGCAGCCTTTTGACCTCCTGTCCTGGATGGGAATAATTATGCCTATTGAAAAATCAGAACGAAGGTTTATGTACAATCTCTTGATGAAAAAGCTTGACACTCTATTGTTTATGGATATAAATTAACAAATGTAGCCGAAAATGAGAAAGAGGGAGAAAAAAATACAGAAGAGTGGGCTCTACAGATTTCAGGTTTGCTAGTTGGAATTCTAAAGCTTTAAATGATATACTTTTCCTTTGTGGATTCTACCAATTTCATTTCATCTCTACGTACGTGATTGCTAATGAGGCTTGGGACATACTCCAAATTGCTCATGAAGGAACTTCCATTATGAAGTCATCCAAGATACAAATGATCACCTTAGAATTCTAACAGCTCATGATGAGAGAAGACAAGCAGTTCAAGGATTTCTATGCCAAACATAGTGACTATCACCAATTCAGCGTATACTTTGGGGAAGACGTATTTGAGAGCAAGATAGTAAAAAAGATCCTTAGATCTGTACTTGATTGATTCCACTCCAAGTAACGGCAATTTAAGAGAGCAATGATATTGAATTCCTAAAGGTTGAAGAATTGGTGGGATCATTGATAACATATGAGATAACATATGAGTTGCACTTTCATCGAAGAAATAATGAAAAGAGATCTGAAATTGCCTTCAAAGTTGAAACTGATGAAGAACAGGTTGATGGTGAGGAAAGTCATAGTGATGAACACATGGCCATGCTCACCAAACAATTCAAGAGGTTCTAGAAAAATAATCAAAAAGGAAAGATTACAAAATTTCAACCTCAACAAAAGAAGAAATTTTCAAACTATTTAAGGCAAAATCCGTCTCTACATATATGAAAAGTCTAAAAATTGCATTCAACGAGTGTGAGCGATATGGGCACATAGCATCTAAGTGTGCCAATACTCTAAAAATGTCTTCTACGAAGAAGTTTATGAATATCACTTGAAGTGAATATGATAAAAAAGAATACAATTTAGATGAGAAGAACAAAGTTGCTGATAACCATGTAACTTCTTTTACTGTCAATTTACAGTCTGGTTCTGACTCGTTCCAAATTATGTCTGTAGATTCGGACAGGTCCAAGTCGTGTACGTTTTGAGTATATCATTTTTAAAGAAAATCTAAAAATGGAACAAGAAAGGAACTTCACCATTCATGTAATGATGGAGTTCATTTGAAGAGGAAAATGTTGCAGTTGATGTTGAAAAAAAACTCCTAACCATATTCTTAAAGGAGAAGGAGAATAAAGTCTTGGAACTTCTTGATGAATTAAATCACACCAAAGAAAGGGTTTAGTAGCTAACTATTAGGTCTACTCGCTAAGTAATGTTTAATATATGCGCTAATAGCTTGACTGATTTGACCCTTCACAGAACATCATAAGTTGCAGTCATGAAGTCAAACAAAACTACAGACACTACAGTCAAAGCAGAATCTGACTCCCTTAAGCAGGTTCTGACCAACATCAAAACTCCGATATAGATTATTTCATCTGGTGAAGAGCCATGGTATCATACCATAAATCAGAAAGGTAAAACTCATTTATTCTCCCGAATGTAATTTCTATGGTAAATTTTGGGATGATTCATGTCATTGCTTGCCTTGCACGAACTTGGCAAGAGGGGCATATGAAACAACAATCTATTGAAAAATGCAATTTCCCTACAGATTCTGTAAAACACACTGCTAATACTGTGGTGATTGAATCAGAAAGAGTGATCTGAATTGTTATGTTGTCAATATTGCTTGTAAATCAATTGTTCCTAACTCTGCTACTTTAATAGTGGTTGCTCTAGGAATATAATTGGAAGTCGTTCTATTCTAGCTAACTACACGAGTCATACAAGCGGATTAGTTACCTTTGGAATGGAGATCAAAGCAAAATTGAATGTATAGATACTATGGTGATTGATGGAATCTCTATCTTAAATGATGTTTTGTTTGTTGTGGGCTTAAAAGTTAATTGGATTAGTGTAAGCCAATTGTGTGATGATGATCTTATGGTTAAGTTCACAAAAAAATCATGCAAAATCTTAAAACATGATGATAATTGTGTCTTGTGTGGTGCTAGGTTCAGCGATAAATCTACTTGCTTTTTTGTGTGCTTCTAATTGTTATTTTATTCTTAATTTGAATGTTCTTCGATTTTCGAATCAAATGAAGCAAGATCTTCGTGTCTTAAACTTTGTTTGCAAGATCCTGTCAAAAAAAAAAAAAAAAAAAAAACAAAAGAGAGAATATTGTAATTTTTTTCTAGTATAAATTTATAAACTAAGCAAGCAATAAAAAATTCAGATTAAAACTAATTAAATAAAATAATCCCCTGCAACGTTTTAAAAAACTTGATCGTTCGATTTTTCTCAAGTGGTATTTCAAACAAGTAATAAAATGATAAATAGATTTCGTTTCCATGATGACTATGTACTTAATCTAGTATCAATCAATGTAACTCTAATCGAATAGCTAGGTATGTTTGAGTGATTTATACTAATTAACCTAATTATTATAGTGAGCAAATGATGAAGCTTTTGTAAATTTAGAGTGGATGATAACTAAGACCTTGAATCCCCTTTATTAATTTGTTTTAGTGCAATTCAATAACATGATAATATGTAGACATTCTTGTTGATCAATGTTCCTAAGTTAATTAATAGTATCGCTCAATATCAATTAAATCTATACTCTCATATGACATTCCTATATCTCTATGAAAGATGTGAACATGAAAACATGCATTAAAAACGTTAGAACATCTATAGAAATTATGCAATGTATAGCGGTATATCTATATCTCTTATCGAACTTTTCAATGGTTGTTGTAACATGTTATCTATCATATTGCATCTCTTGAGAACAATAAAATTCACAATCAATCCAATTAGATATGAAGTAATTAAAAAATATATTAAATAAAATAACAAACATCCAAGAATAAATACATATTGGGCGTCAATTTATCGAATTTATGTTAAAACGTCATAATATGGGTTCATTCATGTCTTAGTAATTGAAACACTAGCCTAGCATTACAAAATTATAATAAATTATATTTAATTGGAGAAACAAAAGTCGAATTTTGAATAAATTGAAAGGAAGAAGATGAATCTTGATATCTTAAACCTCTTCGATGGTTTGATGAATCTCTAATTGTTTCATTTCTTCTTAGTCCAAGGATCAATGTTCACACTTCAATTTTAAGGAAATCTTGTAATTGCCCTTTAATTCTCACAATAACAATCAAATTTGCCTCTCTTTAATCGATAATAATTGATGAATAATGGTGCATGAGAGATGTCTCCAATGACTGCTCATGTTTTGTATATATAGAGGGTGAAATTAGGTAAAAAAAAATCACGTTCAAATTGGGTTTCAAAAGAAAGTCAATCAAATAAGGAAAATTGCTTTTGTGTCACGCACGATTGTCTCTGTGCGGTAGTCAGTATTTTTACCATAACTTTCTTTTATGATACCTGATTGAGGTGATTCAAATTGCATTGAAAAACTAATTCAAATGGCTAACTTTTGTCTAGAATAGAATATTTCCAATTCAAATGTTTAATATGCCAAATATGGGTTTCAATCTCAAACTGAGAATCTGGATTGATGATAATACATTGATATATTTCAATGCTTCATTCCTTTGACTTCTAATTACATCTTATTGATCTCTTATGATCTTTAACAAATGTGTTGTGGTCCGAATGGACTATTGAGCATTTACAATTTAGTCCCTGAACTTTTGATTCTTTCCTTTTTCGTCGATTATTGCTCATTTCTTATAATTTCACTTTCAATTATTGAGTTTCACCTAACAAACTAATAAATGAAACATACAAAAAATTAGATCATAATTAATCAAAAAACCTTGTGGATATTGATATTTAAAGGCCTATAAGTGTATAAAATATACTTAAAAGTGGATCAAAGGCATTTCGAGTAAAATTGTCAAGTCAACAGGCCATTCGCCACAATAATTTGGACACCTCTATCTTGATGACATGAAGCCCCAAATCCGCCACTGTCTGTGGCCACCACATATTGTTCTAGATATAATTATAAAAACAGTTTCAAAACACCACATGATTCAGTTACATAATTTTTAGTATTCCAATATTTAATAAATTTGTACAATTTCTTCTTCAATCTCGTCGAAATCACTATCGGTTTTAATGTTTGCCATTCCATTGGGTCGGTGGAATGCCCACAAACTTTTTAATACATTGTTGGAGAATGTGTGGTTGAAAAAGAAGGAAAAAAATATTGATGTAATGAAAAATATTATTTTATTGAAGAATGTGTGGTTGAAAATGAGTAGAAGAATGTGTGTGGAAATTTTTATGTGGCTCAAATAGAGACTTAATATAAAGTATAATAATCCTTAATTTACTATTTTTGTATCAGAGGTGTCATGTAGTGATTACGTGAAAGATCAATTAAATCCTATTGACAAAAAATTGAAATAACAGCTCAACGTGGCTTCAAAAAAAATAAATTTGAACCTTGTGTAGGGATATATTGTATTAAATCAAGTGTTTCCAGGCTCAGTGGTTTGGATAGATTATCCAATCGATGCCCAAAACAAAAGTTTCGGACAAGTCACCGAGGACGTAGCAACCATGTTCTTCATTTATTTTGGTTTTCTTTTATATGAAACTTAATAGTGTTCCAAGCATTCATACTCACCGTTCACCTATTCCTTGGAGTCAGATATGCTGATTCGAATTTGTTATCCCATCAATACACATCTTATTAATAAATAAAAAGATACAAAGATGCGTGTGGTAAAAAAAAATAAAATTGTGTAGATATCTTCTTCTTTGTTTGAGAAGAAGTGATGTGATAAAATACATTGGAAAGACGACAAGTTCGGAACAACATAATTAAACTCTCATCCAATACGTGGAAGAAGACATTGAATTAGAAGAATCCAGCAAAAAGTCTAAAGTTTGAATATGATTCTAATACTTTATAATGTGATGAGCCAAGAAGAATATAGAAAAAATAAGTTACGATAGAAAGTACAAACTTCATCCCTTTAAAGGTCCATTACAATTCAAAACTATAAAGAACAATACAGAGAATATATACATATACAAGAAGTCATAAAGCTACAATGCACTAAAGCAATTGGACAGACCAAAACCAATAGTAGTCGAATTAAACCCAGCCCTGTTTGTATCTGCGGAATAATTCTTCGGTTTGAGCATTTCTGTATGCACTGCAAGCAATAAGATAAACCCAAATTAGAACCACAACTGTGATTATAAGGATTATGTTGGCTTTCCTCCATTCCTGTCTTAGGTTTCCCAACAGACCAGCCTTGCAAGAATTACAGTTATAGCACAGTTGGCTCGGATCGTTGTTCCATATGAAGCAATCTGCGTCCGCTGCTTGATTTGATGGGCCGATCCACGATGTGGGACTCGTGTATTGGAACCCACAGATTGTTGGAGGCTTACAGCAACCCGACTGCAATATGCAAAATTTGAAGATATGTTAATAGGAAAGCGAACCAAGTCCAGGAAAATGTGTTGTGCATGCCTGAGGATTGGTTGTGAAATGAACTGTTTGGGCTCACAAAATTTTTGGGCAACCAAAAATGTTAGCACGGTGCCAAAGCTAGCAACCATATGAAAATATCTCTGTCTCGGGGCACAGACAAGATGTAATCCCAATTATTGTAGAGAACTTGCTTTAGGTGCAAAATTTCCAGCAAGCGGAAAACGTTAAAGGGACCACCACTAGTTAGACAACAAACAAGACTACAGGTTGGCTGGATAAATTCATTTTCTTCGAATTCAAATAGTATGGTATAGAATAAAGAACGGTGGAATCCACATGGAACTGTGGCCAAAAAGAAGCCAGATTTGTCCAAAATTTGTGTGATAATGCAGTCTTTGACTCTTTAGCTTGAAAGTAATATTAGCTTAATCAGGCAAATTATTAACAAATTGACTGATATGCAACAAAAATTATTGTGGTAGGTCCAAATCACCTTTCTTTTTATTCATTCAAATGGAAACCATTTTCATTTTATATAGTACCAGGCATATTCTCTCCCATACAGATTGAGTTTGAACATAAAAATTGATTCAAAAATCACCCTTCAATCTATACTAAATATACGTTCCTTAAAATTTGATGATTAGAATCATTCACAACGTTTAAACGCCTTGATGGCTAAATCTGGATCCCATTGATTCGAGCCCCCCTATGAATTTCATCCTAGACTAAAAATGTTGCAATAATCGCTGGCTTAGGTTCATGAAATCCTCACCAGAAGTTTCTTTTAAAACTTCAATTACAAGTTTACTTTTCCTTGTATTTCCACTTAAAAGTAAAATGCCCAATTATCATCTCAACAACCACAGATAGAGGAATTTCAAAAGAGAATAATGCTACTTTTGGGCAAAGTAGGTGATACATAAAGTGACAAATAAGAATAACGCTACTTTGTCAAAAAGTAGATCACATATAGAGTCACATAATAAGTGTCGCAAGATTTGATTTGATGAAAAAGTTGACTGCATTTTATTCAGTTCAATAATAAATTGTCATGTTAACCATTATGTCTAAGAAGCATGATCAGTCAAAAGAAGTGTAAAACACATAAAAACTGCGTTTGGAATCATTAAAAAAAAAAAAAATGTATATTTACCTCAATTGGAGACAGATGGGCAGCAAAGAAATCAGCAGGAGTCATGTACTCTTGAGACAATTTAGGACAAATGGAAGAGTCAGCCAAACACGCCCTTATCTTCCCCCAATAATCAGAGCTTGTAATATGATTTCTCAGCCAAGGGGAGAAACCCTCCAGCCGGTACTCATGGTAAGCCCTACCGGGAACATAGTACACGCCGTTCGGGCGCGTGACGACGAAGGCAAGAATCAGTAGAACAAGGAGTAGAACTATGAGAATGGCCATTAACACAAGGTAAACTCCGAGAAGGCCTTCCTTTTTCCGGTAGGCGCCGACAAAGCCCAGTAAGGAAACAAGGAGGACTGATATTCCCATGAAGACCACCGGCCACCGGAGCCAGTGGATACACTCGTTGTCGGGCTTTGATGCGAGCCATATTCCGGCGGTAATTATGGGGATTGAACACATGAATGCTATGAAATTGAGGATTGCTGTTAGGTTGTTGCTCACCGCCATACTGTAATTCACTTTTCACGCACTGTGTGTAGGTGTAGGGAAGGGAATAATGGGTTCGTTAGGTGAGAACACAGAGAAGTGGGAATTTTGTAGCTTAGGCGGTGAAGCGCGTATTTCTACTGTAGGAAAGAATTATTAGACAAAATCATTAATAACAGCAAGGATCATTTATAACTGAAGTCTAGGCAAATTTTCAAATTCATTCTTTAAAGACTCCCTCTGTCCATTATATAGTTTTGGCTGATTTTATTTTTAACCCCGACTTATTAAAAAGCTTATTAATGTTAATGAAAAAGTAATTGTTGTAAATATTTTTTCTAATTTACTTTTATTTAATTATCAAGCACTCGTACTAATATTTAAAATAATGGTAAAAAATATTATCAATCACTTAAACTCTATTCCATTTGAGAATCGCGTGTGTTTATTTGGATGGTTCCAAGGAGTAGGTAAATTAAAATATATACAAATTCAAGATTAAATAGGAAAAATTAGTTATAACTAGGCAAATTAAATAAATATATATTAGTAAATGAACAAAACAAATGCATTCTCAATAAAAGAAATATGACTATAATTTGGGACAAGAAAAAAAAGAAAAATCAGTCTATATAAATAAGGCGGATGTAGTATATGATACTTTATATTTTAGAGTGTATTTGGTAGAAATTAAAATCGGATTAAAATTGAAAAACTAGCCGTTATTGTTGACTTTTATTAGACGAGTGAGACCCAATAACGACTATATTTTCAATTTTAATTCCTCCCAAACAAGTCAACTATTAAAATTATATGCTCCAAAACATTCTTAAATTAACATTTTAATTTAAAGAGTGAGTTTGACTCTCCAAATTTGGAGTTCTTTATAATTTAATGCGTTAAAAATATTTCAATTTTCAATTAAGAAAAATAATATAATAATTTAAAAGAAAGTTGGTGAAAATCAATAATAGGAAAAAAGAGCATATTGGACTTCTTAAAAAAATTTACTCTTTAAATTTATAAATGATCTCTAAATTATAGAATATATTCTTTAAAAATAAAGAATTTTTTTGGAGATACTTTTTACAAATAGAGAGTTTCTTGGAAATACTCTAAATNTTTTTTTTTTTAAGGAAAATAAGTTTTGAAATAGTGAGTTTTTGGAAAATGTGTGGTTAAAAAATAGTAAAAAAGTTTCGAGTTTTTAAGTGTACAATATTTTATTGTAAAAATGTGTGATTAAAAATGAGTTAAAAAAAAAGTTCTATAAAAATGGTTTGTCAAACAGAGGCTATCATTGACGCCTATATGTGAGCCATTTTGTGTCAAACTTTTAATCAAATTCATGTCGTTACAGGTGTTTGACAGTACATGGAAAAATCTTAAAAGACTTCAAATCTTACACATGCTCGTACATTTGTTCTGTGAAGATAAAGTCGAGGAAGCAGTGTACAGCAGCTTCTCTCAAACTTCGACAAACGATAGAGAAACAGAAAGAGAGAGGAAAACCACACACAAGCTGTAAATTAATATTACATATAGCAGAATTCAAATATAATTCTTGGTAATAAGAACTCTTTGGTGACTATTGCCCATGGCCATGTTCTTCATGGTCTCAAATCTGAGACCCTTGTCTTCAAACTTGGTTTTCGTATAAAGATTCAGATAATCTTCGAATCGGAAATGGTTAGGAAGTAAGAGCTTGGAAACTGGAGAAATTATTGCATCACCAGCAGGGTTGTAGAATGTGGCTATCGAGAGTCTGTTTCCGTCCTTCATAGCCATGACCCTGTGCAAAGCACTCTTGTAAACACCATTGCTTAAGATTTCCACTTGATCTCCGGTGTTTATGAATATTCTGCTGTTCTTGGAAGGTGGAATTTTCACCCATTTCCCATCTTTGAAAAATTCAAGACCCGGGACTTGGTCATCTTGGAGCAAGAGAATGATACCACCAGCATCGGTGTGCTCTCTTAGCCCTCTAATGAGTTCAGGATGAGGACATTGAGGATATATTGCAACTTTTGTCCCTACAGAAGCGCCATTGCTTCCTGAAAACGCTTCTATTATTCGATTCTTTTCTATGCCCAGGTTTTCACACATGAGTTCTGAAAGCTTTTCTGCGAGTTTTATCAGTTGATCAATGTACGCATCCATTGTTTCACTGCATAGTGCATACATGTTTCAATTGCATTGTTAGTTCATTCTCTGAATTGCACTTACTCTATTTGAAGGGCTTCTGAAATTAGCCTTCCCGCTTGAAGCTAGACAAATATGTTCATGTAAACTTACCGGAGATCCTTTGAGAGGCTGGCAAGCTCATTGATATTAGAATTGGGATGATGCCGAACAAAGAAGCTGCTCTCCCAGTCTTTATTACTTATAAACCCGTTGTTCTCCAAGGTTTTTACTGCCTTCGTTCCATAGAAACTGTCTTTCATATTCTCTTGATAATGCTGATTCGTCAAATGCTTCACTCTCTCCATAAGCTCTTTATCAATTCCATGGTTCTCAATCTGCACATGGGAAACAACAATTATTGTACAATACACTTACATAACATGCTCATTTAAGATATTTGTATAAACAAAATTTTCATTACCATGAAGAAGCCCCATTTCTCGCATGCCTCATGGAGAAGTGCCATTGTTCCACTTCTCTTCTCACTCTCAAGATTACTGAAGTCAATCACAGGGATCTCCATCTCCTTTGTTGATCTGAAAATGGAAATCTCCTTTCTCACTAGTTTTGGATGAATAAGTTGCATGACTTGGACGAGTATATATAGGCATAGACCGACAGGGTGGGTCGATTCAATACTACTACTGATATAATATTGGGACGGTTATATTTCAAGAAATGGTAGTTACAGGTAAACTCATTGAAAGGAGAATTATTTCGCTGCATTGGGAATATCAAGAAGGTTAATTGTCCAAGTTCAGATCATCATCTAGCCATGTGATTTTTGCAATTAATCAATGATTTGACTATTGATTAGATCTCTCTTTTGTTCATAAATAAAGTTTTTGTTTTTGCCTGTAGATATTCCCAGAGACAGGATGCTTCCTTTCCATGTGAGTTCCTCTTTCAATCCATAATTTACATGTCAACTTAATATAATATATGCTTTTCTTTGTGGGAACTTTACTCTAATAGGCACTACCTTGCATAGTAATTCACTAGGGGAAATGAACCCTCAATTATTCTTCCAATGGGCGGTTTGGGCTGTGGATTTTTATATGTGTGTGATTGAGCAACTAGCAGTCCCAGTGAGATTATTTTAGACTATCTAAGAAAAGAGTCTTTGGTTAATCATATAACTCGAATCTTTGCCGCAATCTTTTTATTAAAACCTCTAATCAGTTATCATTAACTGCTAATCCTATGTTTTTTATAGGACAAAAAATCTAGAGATAGATTTTTAATAGTGTATTGTTCAAACGTTTTGATCTCCTTGTATTGGCATCCACACTGTACAAAATGTATGTTAAACATATTGAAGATTAATAGTCAGGGGCGGAACCAGTATTTAATGGTACGGGGGGCAAAAATTTTCAACAGTGGCTACTGGGCTTGAACAGTGAAAAAACAATGGATATAACCAAAAAAATATATTTTTTTTAAAGGAGGTGGGCATGGACAAGGGTGGGCTACAGCCCAGCCCACCCCTACCTCCGCCAGTGTTAATATATTATGCTCTTGTTTGGTTTAAATAAAAATTAGATTTTTGTAGAGTTTGATAAAAGTCGATGTAATGTATGCTTAAAAATTTGATTAAAATTGCAAGTCTATAAAATATGTTGTTGAAAATGAATTTGAAAACAAAACAGGGACTAAGCAAAGTCCTCTTGAAACGTAGTCATGTTAGTGTACTGCTTTGGATGCTCTACATGAGACATTTTTTTTGTGTGGGTAATGTCGGCATGGACACAATTGCGCAAGTTCATGTTTTGACTGCTCATTGTCTTTTTCTTTTTTATTTTGGATGAAAAAATTGTAGCTACTCTCTCATTATGAGTAGTTCCCTGTGCATTAGAGAATAGTCGAGTCAGCACATTAGGATGGGAGAGGGTGGGAGCCGCTGGGCAGCCCTCCGTCCCCACACTCGGTGGTGTCGGGATTTAATATAGAGCCGTGCTACTCTACCAGATCGGTACAAGATCTGGTAGAGTAGTTGAGTGATAGGGGGGGTGGGTGATACAACATTTTGGGGGGGTTTTTTTAATGAGGTGGGTCCCGAGGACCCACCTCATGTGAGTAGAGGTGTTTTACCAGGCCTTTTCCAGGCCTGGTAAAACAGCAAAATTCTTTAATATATGTTCATTTCTTACCCAGTTTACTTATTTATTTTTATAATATAACTTCTATTTTTCTAAATACGAAAAAAGTTAAACTTTACTATAATAGTAGGGGATTCCTTGACGAGTTGAGCGATGCATTCCTACAGCATAGCCTACCTGGCCATTACATACTGGGTCAGGTTGGAATAGCTTAGTTTATGTGGGTTAATAATATTTTTGACAAAACTTTTAGAAAAACAGATGGCCAACTTATAAAATTACCCATAAAATCATTTTTTTTAAAATTATATGAAAAGTGTTTTGGAACTTGGAAGTAAAAAAATAGCGTATAAAGTCAAGTGAGACTTTTTTTTATTCAAAATTGACATAATGTAACTTTTTAATAAAGAAAAAATGACACAAGTAAAAAAGTGATATACAATATCATTTTTGGTATTGTGGAAACTTAATTCACATTTAACTAAATACAAAATGAATTAACATTTAAAAAAAAAATCTTATAAGCAAATTGAAAGCTTAGTCAAAGATGTATTGTTCCATTCGAAATTGATGTATGTGAAATTTTAATTAAAAATGGGGCACGACATGCTATGTCACTTTTTAATGAAAATGTCACAAAATCATGTAACTTGACTTTTCCGTGGTACTAAACATGAAAGCAATTCAATAAAGTGATACAACATGCTTCACCAAATTTAAACGATCTAGTTTTCCTTGGCATTAAATATGAAAGCAATTCAATAAAGTGATAAAAATTGAAAAAAATGGACAGACGTTCAAAAAATTGACAAACACTTAAAAAAAGCGAAAAACACAAATCAAAACCTTAGAATGGATTTAGGGATGATTGATTTTCTTCTACATGTTGTCTCATTGTGATTATGAAGACTTGCGTTAACTAAATATAGAAACATAATTTCATTTTAGTAACATAACAACATAGAAGTTGGAAGTGGGATAAATTCAGAAAGTAACGAAAATTTTTAAGAAGTGACAAATACTTGAAAAGTGAAAGAAATTCAAAAAAGCGAAAAACACAAATCAAAACCTTAGAATAGATTTAGGAATGATTGATTTTCTTCTACATGTTGTTTCTTTGTGATTATGCTTCACTTGTATTAACTAAATATAGAAACATAATTTCATTTTAGTAACACAACAGCATATAAGTTGGAAGTGACATAAATTCAAAAAGTGATGAAAATTTTAAAAAAGTGATAAATAATTGAAAAGTGACAGAATTTCAAAAAAGTGAAAAGTGCAAAAAAAAAAAAAAAAACGACAAATAAAAAAATAAAAAAAAAAAGAAAAAAAATAAAAAAAAAACAAAAATTAAAAAAAGAAAAAAAAAAAAAAAAAAAAAAAAAAACGACAAACACTATCAAAACCTAAAAATAGATCCAGGGGTGGTTGATTTTTTATTTTTTATTTTATTAAGTTCCGCTTTTATTAATTAAAAACATAACTTCATTTTAGGAACACAACACCCTATAAGTTGAAAGTGACAGAATTTAAAAGAAGTGACAAATTACTTTCGTGTCCACATGAACCACAAAAGGGGTACACTAACGTAGTCAACCATAGAGATCTTTGTTATGGATTTTCAAATCAATATATGCTTGTTCAAGGATCATTTCATGCATTATGTTAGGTATCACGGTCAATCAATTCTAACTTCAAAAGGAATGGCTCTTTTGATTAACAAATGGAACCATGTCTTACAACAAAGTATTTCATCAAATTAGCAATTTGAAAACAATGATTCTCCAACAACACGTTACACATATAGTGTAACAAAAGGGCTAATGATGATCTATAACTTGCATCCAATATACAACAATTCTATAATCTATGGAGTGAACAAAGACAATATTTTAGAAGGAACAGTAAATTGCAGCAATCACCTACACTATTGTTAGTTGACAACATTTTCCAAGTACCAATTATAGGTATTCTTTAAGGGTCCATTTGATTGCAATGGTGGAAAATTGGTGGAAAGAAAATGAATTTCAGAGAAAGTAATTGCCTAGAAATTGTTTTACAGAGAAATGTTAATCAAGTGTGTTTGATAGGTATAATTTTCCACCCGGAAAATTTTAAAATTTTGTGTTCGTTTGACTTTATTTTACATGGAAATTGTCCATTAAAGTAATAATGTTTTCTACAATTGGTTATAAAATTTGTTTCCATTGCCAAAAAGTAAAAAAAAAAAAAAAAAAAAAAATTGTTTCCTAAAAAATCATTTTTTTTATCAAAGTTTAGTGTTCTTTTG
>CAIGRT010120620.1:0-10066 GCA_903798405.1 Fraxinus platypoda | reverse complement strand
TTCAACCGCTGCCATTACCTCATCTTTTAACTTCTTGCAACCGAAATTCTTGGATCGTGGAACATGATAAGATTGCTCAACAACTGCTTCAATAACTGCCACTTTAAATAACAACAAAACGCTATATTCGCTAAGACCTTGGGCGTCTCGAAGCTTGGGCGAGAATGGAGCCGTCGCTCTGAGGGATAATAAGGTACTTCATTCGCTCAGATCCTGAACGTCTTGCAGGCTTGGACGATGATAGTCCTCCGTTTATGGGCCTCCACTATATTTTACAATGGTCTCATTTTGGGCCTATCCCTCGAATTCCCTAACTGAGCTCCATTTCTTGGACCATATAATTAGGCCTCATTTTTGTATGTCAACAACATCCTATGCTAATTAGACCTTAAGCATTGTATCATAGGCAACAAAATGACGAGCTAATTCCTAGTACCTTTTAAGGGAAAGCTTCAAGTTCATACACTCGACATCAGAAACAATTGAATAGATGGATACATAGTTTCAAATGAGGTACAAATACCATCAAAACTATTAACCAGGTAAAAACACATTCCACTCGTTAAATGTAAAGGTAAAGGGTGTTTGTGATATTCCGCAAGTGTACGGATCGTGAAAATCTTGAAATTAAACATATAATAAAAACCTTAAACCACATCATCCATCAAGTATTTAGCCACTCATAACGTTAAAATTAAACACGTAAAAGTGGAACGACATCATCAAAAATTGACGAAACGTGAAGTTTTTCATGTGTGCCGTCTCCTTTCGTTTGGTGCGTGTATATATAAATAAATTTCAGCCTTGTTTTCTCCCAATTAGCAGCCTCCGTTATGCATGTATATAAATAAATTTCAGCCTCAATTTTCTTTTCTAGAAGTTGCCTTTGTTTTTTTCTCCCCAAGCTGCCTGATTCTTGTATATATATAACAAAGTGCTGCCTTTATTTTCTCCCAGAAGCTGCCGCCGTTTCCTCCAACTTCAGTCCTCTGCGCGTGTGTGTATCTCCCCTAATTCCCAGCAGCCAATGTATATATATGCAATATAATATGGGAAAATTAGGTGTAGTACCCTAAAAAAATTATGTATTTGATTACTACCTTAAAATTAACTTAAACTACTATTACCGTATTAATTACGTTCAAAACCTCATCACCCACAACAAAAACCCAAATCAGAAGGAAAAATTCGGGTCTTAATCTCCGTCGACTATAGCAGTTGGCCTTAATCCCGGTGTAATCCCTTTTGGCGGTCCCAGTTAAGGCGATGTAGAGGTTCCTGCATTCACTGCAGCAAATGAGGCTCACCAGAAACGGATTACAGAGGCTATTTTGGATCATGCTCTTCAAATTTGCTCTGATAAACGCATGTACTCGTTGGGGGAGAAGATTTGTGAAGCTGTAGAGCAGTTGAATGTTCATTTACTAGTGATGGGGTTCCGTGCTTTTTGTCCCCTTAAAAGGATTTTTTTTGGGAAGTGTAAGCAACTATTGTTCAAACCATGAACAATGCCCAGTTAAGAACAGCTCTAGAGAAGCCATTTTGAATTTTGAGCACGTGATGCTGATGCAGTTGTTTATGGTGAAGACCAAATCAATCCTGTTCATGAATCAAAGTAATCCAGGAAAAAAATCTGGAAATATAGAAAGAAATTCAAACTTGAAGAATTACACTTGTATGAATTTGAAGGTAATATTGAATAAACTTGTTTTTGAGGTTGAACTTTGAATTTGAGTAGTTTTTTCATTCATTTATATTTGAAGCATGTTTGGGCATAGATTGTGATGAGTTTGTGGCAAAATTCATAAAAAAATTGTCATTAAATTTGGAATTAGCTCCAAAACTATGGTAAACTCTTTCCCTTTGATTTTCTAAGATACTATCAAAGTGTTTGACAAAATGTCTCAATTGGAATTTACCATTTTAAAAGTTTCATAGTAATAAATGGTGATGGCATAATGGTGTCAGTAACATGCAAAAACTTGAATTGTGTATTGTATTTTACATGGAATTTCTAGACATGGCATCATAATTTTTCAGAAAGTTGCCTTCTGATTAGAAAATTAGTGATAATCATATCTCTGTCCTAACTCTTTTTATGTATTCATGTTAGATACTTCTAACTTGGAAAAGTATACAATTCATTTGTCCAATAATTTTTATTAATCATAAAATCAGGATTGAACTTGCTTCCTTGACTGTTTTGATTAATATGTTACAATTTACGCAACCCAAAAGTACTACTTTGAAGAACTTGACATTTAAACACATAGCCTAACATAGTAATTAAGTATTCATTCAATTTGAGGATTCAACTCCTACAACTCATTGACTTGTGAGAGCATTCACCTCTACTAAAGAAAGAAGGCATACCTTTGTTAAGGTGGGTTGTATATATCAATAACCATATTGCACAAGGTATTCTAATGTGTCTCGATCGGACAAATAATAACTCAATTGTGTTACACTAACATGAAAATTGACAACTTGTCACTTTTTTTAGTGTTGTCACTTTTTACTAAATTTTTATCACTTTTTTAATGTTTATTAATTTTTTGTCAATTCTTTGAAATTTCTATCACTTTTTTAAGTGACAAACATCATTTCTTTTAATAAAAGTGACATTGTATGTCATTTTTAATTAAAAAAAAAGTGACTTAACTTTAAAAAGTGACAGTGTGTCACCTTTTCAGTCACTTTTTCTATTAAAAAAGGTGACAAATTAATTTTACAAAGTATTTTTTACTTCCCAAATATGTTTCATATGATCCTAATTTTAAGGGTATTTTTGTAAGTTGTCCGAATAATAATGTAGTTAGCAGGCTAGTAGCTACAAACAGTAGAAGCATTAAGCTTGGGGGTGGGGTGGGATGAAGGTGCTCGTTATCGTCTCGAGAGTGTTAAGTTGAGCAAAACTTTTATCGACTTGGTTCGTCGTACAAATGAGCCGAACTAACTCGACTCACGTCTAAGGCGAGTCACGGGAACTAGCCAAACAACGAAAATCTTGTGTGAGCAAAACTTTTTATTGTTTGTTACTTTTTAAAAAATTCTCACTTTATTTTATAACAACAAACATATGTTTTGATTGGTGTTTTATTACCTTTTTAAGTATTGGTCACTTTTTTGAGTTTGTATCACTTTTTGAGTGTGTATGTCACTTTTTTTGAGTTTGTGTCACTTTTTTAAAACAAGTGACAATTTTATATAAAAAAGTGGCATTGNATTACCTTTTTAAGTATTTGTCACTTTTTTTGAGTTTTGTGTCACTTTTTTAAAAAAAGTGACAATTTTTATTAAAAAAGTGACATTGCGTCATTTTTATTTTACACAGTATTTTTTACTTCCTAAAAACTTTTCACATGATTTTTCAAAACATCCCTAATTTTAAGGGTATTTTTGTAAGTACTCCAACATCAAATCTACTTGAAGGAGGTTTTAGGATAGAGAGATCTAAAAAACTCAGCAATGCCGTCGCCAACCAAGCGCGAGTTTATTATCAACTCAATATCTAAAACACAGTTTGTCATGTCCTCTGAATGATGAGAAACAATCTGTAACATGCCACATCCAACTAGACCCAAAAATTAATACAAATATGTTCCTGATGCAAGAAAACAGCTTTAATTACAGGTATCAGAGAAGAAGAAAACAAGAGACGCGTTCGTCAACGAGGTTGAAGTCACCAACATGCTGCTCAAAGTCCTAGGGCTGTCGAACAGACTTCAACCCAGCTGAATGGATGGTCAAATTAAAGTACTCCGGCATTTCATCCTTTTAGAGTAACAAAAAGAAATATTCAAATTCCCAAAATGGTTCTTATCTGATCAGGAGGATGTCTTGCCAGTGACTTGGGATCGGGATAGCGATTTCTGGGATCCATGATTGCCTTGTAAATAAGCTCATATGCATCAGCCAGTGATCTAGCAACCTGAACACAAGCTTCTGACCGAAGACTAGGGACCTGCATTTGCTCAAACTCGGGCATGGTACTTTCACTTCCCAAAATGAGCCCAAAAAACGCCTTTAAACATTCTGAAAGAGCAGCAGGAGACATATCTTCTGTGTCTGCCAATGCGGGCCCAGCAACATCTTTGCCTGATACATCATTGTCTGGTGAATTACGGAAGTGGGGCATCTTGTTTGACAAGCCACACCTTCGCAAAATGGCATCAACTTCTTTTTCGACAAGACCATGCATGTGACTGTCTATCATTACTCCTAGCTTTTTCACGTATTCAGATGCAACCTCATGTCCCAACAATGGTTGTCGGACGGCACATAAGCAGTTGATCAGGAAAATCTTAGAAGGGGTTTCAGTGGTCTGCATTAAACACGAAAGGTCAGGGGATGGTGGAACCTGATAACAATAACCGAAAGTCATGAATATTAAAAAGCAGCAGCGGGTATATCACAATTTGATTCAAACCACTGGGAAAATTAATGATCATATATGAACAACGAGATTATCCATTTTCATAAAGAAACTTCTATTTCTGCACAAATCCTAGTATGATTTGATTAGAAGACCAAATTTTTTACCACTAGAAAGCCGTAAATATATGGATATAAAGCTAACAGATCTCAACAACACAATAGAATGTACTGTCACTCGAGTTTTGGGCAAGCAGGCACTTGATCCCCACCTTAGTATCACGAGAGTTTTGCTGAACTCAAAAAGTTTTTGGGAATATGTAATGCTTGCTGCTGATCCACCAACAACAATAGTGTATAGGACCTAACACTGGATTCATTATGGACAATAACCTCCATAGTTTTGGACAATCAATGGTTTAATCTTAACAAGTTACGCTATTTACTACTTCATGTTACTGGAACCGAGCTATTTCAATACCTTGCTATTAACAGCACAAGATAGACTTCATACAATGATTACAAATTGCTATTTCTCCAAAATCAATAATATTACTAATGCAACAGAATACCAGTGAATTACAAGTTTTTGTCAGTGTTTGTGAGTGTTTTGTTCGGGAGAAGAGTGATTTTTAAGATACTTACAATGTGGCGTTCTATTCCATAGTACTTGTTCCTAATATAACTTACCTGCCCCAAACTTTCCTAGCATATGAACATACTGATGTGTGTATATGAGAAACATATGGAGATGACGGCAAGTTAGGGTGAGACTGGGCCAGAGGTGATACTTCTCAGTTGTCCAGAAATAGAAATACTTCGAGCTAAAGATATTTATCGCTATACATTATAGTGAAAGAACTTGATACACATGAAGGGGAGTTGACTAAATATGACTTTTCATGCGATTGCCAGACACGGCCAAATTAGTAGTACGAAAGAAGAATTAGCCCCTGTTTTGTTTAGGTAAAAATCAGATTTTCAGTAGATTTTAATTAAAGTTGATAAAAGTTATGGATCCCATGAAATGCGTGGTTAAAATTAATAGCCGACTTTGACTTAGATTTTATCAACTTTTTTACCTAAACAGCTAAACCAAACAGGGATTAGTTGAGTTTAGATGGTCATCCAAATATATGAGAAAATTTTCAGGGCAATTTGATCACATTGTAATTTTCTTACGACTGTCAAATGCATAAAATGCATCAATAACTAGACAACTAGGCCACTGGAAGATGTGCGATATCATAACTGTGTGGAAATATGGTATAAACTGTATCTGTCTAGAATAGCAAACAATATGAAAACAAAACAGCTACTTTCCAATATCACAATTTAGCCTCTGATTAGATACAAAATTTATAAATGATTTATATATACAGTCAAAGTTACAATGAAATTTAACCACACACATTCATAACTACTAAATATTATCCACACGTCAATACACTACTCTCTAACTATTCCTCTTTATAAACCATTTATAAATTTGCCAAATGGAGGCAAAATATATGAAGCATGGTGATTGGAGAGGAAAAGCAAGAAAATGCATACCTGAGATGAAGGAGCAGAAGTGCTATTTTCTAAAATAGCATCTACAGATGATTTACGGACTTGACCTGTGTCAGAACTTAATCTACTTCTTCTTGACGACTGTATAACTCCCTTGGACCTGTATGTCTCTGCTGCTTGCTCGCATATCTACAGATATTGAACATAACAGGCTAAAATGAATAGAGAAGGGAACAAAACAAATGAATTTCGATTAGTAAGCAATACAGCTGAAGTAGATATATGAATGCACGAAGCCGGAGTCCTAGTACGCCAGTGAATGATTAGCAAGTCAGCAGCCCAGGTCCAAAAAACTTTAATAATTATAAAACCTTATTAGTTTGACTCATCACTTTTATCTTCATTAGTTCTGAGAGCTTGTAGAGCTTCAATTCAACAAGGCAACAAAGATGCATGGATAATCATCCTCGAGGAAGAAAAAATAAAAGGAGGCTTCAGTAAAAGATGAGTGGGTTACACGAGTGGTATTCCTATTAGGACATGTTTGAGTGCTGGGATACGGTTCCATAAAGGGCATGCAAAAGAGGATTAGGGCAATTCTCACGTGTAACGTCTGATAATCCGATTTCCCTCCCTAAACCATCGTTATCAATGCTTTGGAATGACAAGAACCCACCTTCAGTTATGCCACTCTACCACAAACAGAGGTTATCATACTTCTACAGTATTGTTCACAGGGTTACAGTATCCTATCATGGCAAGCGGATTGGAATTTACATCTCAAAAGGAAAGAGTATCGGTTTTATAATCCATGGAACAGTTATCCAGCATTGCTATCTGTAAGTCAACAGAATGCTTTAGAAACTAAGTATATGTACAGTGTCATGGATATTGATCATGCTGTTAAACTTTAAATTTAGAAAACAATTGTCATGAGATCTAAGTAAATCCTATTACGACCAAAGAATGTATTCCAGGATGGTGAAACAAGATATAAGATCAAAAGGTGTGGAGCAATTCAACGCAGCTTACGTAAGAAAGTGATGCAGAATAAATTAATGTGTATATTAATAAAACAGTCAAAGAAGTCCATTAGTCGCTGTTTAATTTTATGCAAGTCTTGGTTAAGCTTTAATTAAGTTTTGAAACAGCGTGTAGAGTCAAGAAAGGCTCTTTATTTCCCCATATTAAAATTAATATGCACTTAGCGTATTCTAGGAATTATGTCATTTCAATTGTCCAGAAGTCTTTCAGTTTAAAATAGTCTTTGTAACAGGGAAGAGGGGAAGAACTCTATTTCAAGTAAATTATCAGATTTTATTACATCTATTGTTTCCAATTTCAAGGTTTTGGTTTTGCAGCTTTTTCCTCGAATAAATCTGGACTCGGACATTGTGGGATATCAAATCTTGTCTACATCAGAAAGCATGGTCATGCTGATAACTACTGTGGTCTAATTAAAGTTGAAATAACACCATATGAACCATTGTAGAAACATGTCATTGGTAATTCAGCATCTATGAAGACAGTGTTCATCAATAATGATAAATCTCATTAATTGCTCAGAGGAAAGAGTACCTGAATAATAGGATCTAGCAAAGCAGATATGACTAGCTCAAAAGCAGGCTTCTTGCCTGATGCAGGAACCATCATTCTGCCGTATGTTTCAATTATTTCAAGCAGCAATGAGACCCCTTCTCTTACTGCTGGTGGAGGAGAAAGATCAATGGCAACAAGGGGAGGATATCGTAAAAGCTTCTCTCCTCGGGTTTTCAGCATGTCAAAAAAGGTTTTCTGAGTAGCATCCTTGAGGGCCCAAATTGTGTTACAGAGAGCTGTTTCTCTTCCTAGCAAATCTGACACCTGAAAAAAGACGAACAGATGAGACAAATAGAGAAGACTTTGATAAAGGAGAAAATAACAGACTGATGTCAGTAGTAAACTCACGGTGTAGCAGTAAAACTCCAGTGTATTACTAAGTTTGTAAGAAATAATAAGATTAGGCTGAGACTGCAAAACTTGCTCCACTCTCACTTTAAATGGCCGACAAACTCCTTCAAAGATCCTGTCTAGAACGAATGTCAAATCTGATTCTGTCTTTGCTACATCACTCTCCCTGATTTTAGATGATTGGTCAGCATTTCTTCCAGCATCTGCCACTGCATCAGGATTTAGCAGTGCAACAACAAATTCCTTTTCAGATGCCAAAGCCTGTCAGGTAGCCGAAAACATGGATAATGTGAACTAACATAAAACAATGACAGAAAATTATGACAGTCAGTATATAATAATTGTGATTGCAAAAGCGAGACAATAGAACCCCGCAATGAGCTACCTGATGCAGCCATCCCAGCATGTCACCTACATATCTTAAAGGATCATGAGCATGAACTTCAATAGGCCTGGGAAGTCCACCTGGTCCTCCACGTGTGAGGGCACTAATAAATCTTCTGAACAACGCATTGTGCCTCATATTGGCTACCTGAAGCCCAGGAAATTGACATGTGAAAACAAATTGTTGGAAAATTGAGTTCAATATATTCCTCAACTAGTAAATCTTCTGAACAACGCATTATGCCTCATATTGGCTACCTGAAGCCCAGGAAAATTACATGTGAAAACAAATTGTTGGAAAATTGAGTTCAATGAATTCTTCAACTTTTAGCTCTTGCACAAAATACCTCTTCAGCACAATACTTGAAAAGTACAGGTCTTTCTTTGAGGCATCGGACAGCTGTTTTGAGGAGCTCACCAACTTCAGGATTATCCACATCCCCAAGTCTTCTACACTCTATTTGAACCCATCTGGAGAAAAAAAAACACAGTTAATTAGGTTTAAGCAAGGCCACTTTTGAGTGCAATGGTATATAACTTCAAAT
Source organism: Fraxinus platypoda (assembly GCA_903798405.1). Classification (NCBI taxonomy): domain Eukaryota; kingdom Viridiplantae; phylum Streptophyta; class Magnoliopsida; order Lamiales; family Oleaceae; genus Fraxinus; species Fraxinus platypoda. Next base: position 1,301 of record CAIGRT010120620.1, on the reverse strand, counting down.
GACAACAGAAAGTAAAACGTCTGCTATAAGTAAATAGAATGGCCTATATTTCATAATACCAGGAAAAAAGATGAAAGTGTCTACTGTTAATAATGGTTGTACGGCATCTAAACATAAGCCAAATGACATAATGCACTCAAAAAAATAAGCTGCAGATGCCATACATGGATGCCATGGGTTTATTGTCCTAAATAGGAGCTCAAAGAAATCCAAAAACCTGACATTTCAGACTCTGAGATTGTAGCACGGAAACCATTTTAATTTTTAACTTTCTAAACGAAGGGTTCTTCTGATTTTTAAATCAAAATTCATAAAACTGGTGAAAATCATCCACTAGTGAGATTTTTTCTTCCCTTTCGCATAAGTTTAATATTTTACCAATGATAATGGAAGTTCACATAGCAATTATGCGTGTGCAAACACATAGAAAGGCTTTTTCATTCTTCCAGTGATCTTGTACTGGAAGAAATTAGAGAAATTTTACCTGCATAGACGCTCATAAGCTCCTTCTTGGTAAACAGCCATCATATCCATAAGCTCCAAACCAGCACGCTGCAGACATTCTTAAGTGAATACAGATACTGATAGATTCAGAATTAAAAATGAAGAATAAAAAGGAACTAGACAAAGGAAAAAACCACCAGCTAAAAGAGAAACACAAGGCACAGGATTAGAGGTTTTGCAAGTAATTATGACTACCAGAAGTCAATTAATGATGGCTTACAATAGAATGCAACGTAGGATGGGAGCAGGCCATTAAAGTGATAGATACCTACATGGTCTAAACTAAATGATTTGCTGACCAAATTTTTTAAAAAAATATATATATATATATATATATCATCACTGGAAATTCTTAACTAATTGAAAGGTTTAGCTTGCTCTTAAAAGAATAGGCATAACCACTTGGGGGCTTGTGAACAGAGCCAAGGAGTGGTGTAGGGAACAATAATCCAATACTTGTGTTGATCTGTGATCAAACTAGGTATATTTGTAAATGTCTGACCCAGCAAAGAGTTGGGAAACGAACCGAGTACATTTTCCAACATAACACACCTCTGGATTCTAGAACTATACGAAGTAAGCTAGAGACCAGGTTGCAGAAATGTCATAGATGAGTAGGGGAAATACTCACCCTCCTAGAAGGCCCTTACATTTTATTTATCATATTAATACTATTTAAAATATGCAGAGACTAGATTCCTGAATAATCTACCAATGAATCCTCACACTTGCAATCATGGTATGAAAAAACCCTCAAGAGGCTCGCCTTGAGGCCCGCCTCACTGTGAAGCTCATGT
>CAIGRT010120618.1:0-12004 GCA_903798405.1 Fraxinus platypoda | reverse complement strand
CACAATCACATAAATCGACGATCATCCATCTGAACTTTAGATAAATAACATTACTCAATTAGTTAATTTCATTATCACCTAAACGGTTAATCGTCGAAAATCTAAATGAATAGCTTTGACGAATGAAAAGAAATTGCAAGCTGCCATTTTTCTTCTTACATATAGTCAAAACAGTGGACACAAATTAACCTAAAATTTATTTATTTAAGCATATTGTTTATTTTCTCTAACACATAATATAAAAACAAAATTTATCTATTTCGTATCTAATTCTATCCAACATAACATCCCTACCGTATCTTAAAAGATATATTGCTAGAATTGTGCTATTGGATTGGATTGGATTGCTGAATGGGCAGCCACTCCCTGCCATTTTGGGCTGTATATTTTTTACTGAAAAGAATAAAGTGGATATTTGCTTAAACATTGCAACTTTTTTTTTTGCTTTTTTAAAAGTATCTAATCATAGAGTTAATTGCCACCCACTTTTTTATCTTCAAAAAAGGAGAGGCAAATTTGGAAAATGGGATTTCTTGGTATTTGAAATTCAAATTGGGAACTTTTGTTTTAGTTTCACGCAATCCCCGTTTGGTGAAGATTGAAATTAAATTTTAATAAAAATTGATGAAATGTACAGATGAAATATGTGGTTACAATTAATTGTTGACTTCAACTTAAATTAAAATTTGAGATTTAATTCATAGGCTTAATTGTTTGAATAAAACAAAATGTTAACTGCAAGTAAAACACATTTGTTTGTCATTACATCAGATTATGTGTTCGATAATTACTTTAAGGAGCTTAATTACCATATTAAATGAAGTGTCCGATTCTACTATTCTTGTTTACGTAATTAAAGTGACGTGTTACGCTACTTATACAGAAATGACAAAATTATTGCTAAGTATTATATTGTAGAAGTACAAAGAGTTAAGTGACATCACTCTCGATTTTCTTATTTACAACGCAAAGGATCAAAAATGCTCATATGATTCCCCTAATAGCTCTAATTTTAATTAATTACTTATAATCAATTCAACTTTATGTCTTTCTATTTATTTTTTCCATTCACGTCGTGTATAAATATCATCTACCGCATGCTTTATTAATCCCCGCTTCTGCTGCCCAAGCCTGACCCAATTTCTTCTAATTTTTTCTCTCTCTTATTTTTTTTTTTTACATTTTCATTTGAATCCTCTGCTTGGAGGAGTATTTCAACTACACAATTCTGTACAGTTTGTTCAGGTAAATCAAGCTCATCTTCTCTCTGTGTGCATGTACGTGTTTTTGTAAGTGAAAAATAGATACAAAAAATTTGGTGAAAATGAGTTTTTAGCGCATTTTTATGGTTTTTGTGTTATAATTTTTGAAGTTTTGGAGGAGAAATATGTTTTAATTTTGTTTTATTCATGATTTTGAGCTTCTTGATTTATTTTTATGTTTTTTCCTTTTAAGAGGTAAATTGTTCTTTTTGACAGGTCTGCTCTTTTCAATTTCATTTTGGTTGAGCTAATGTTTCGATGTGAATTGATGTGATTATATAGCTCGTAGATCTGTAGATAATCAACCGTTTTAATGGTAAATATAAACAGTGATTTTCGATTATATATTTCCATCTCAAATTTCTGGACTGAAAAACATTTTTCATGGATCTATATGAAAATCAGCTAATTTATAAATTTTCTACTCCTTTTGAGATATCATTTTCTTTCCATATCGGCAGCTCAAAATTTCCGATTATTTCTTGTAGTCGTAAGATTTTCCCTGATCTCTTTTACTCTTTACTTAGTAGTTCATGATCTAGTTCAAAATCGACCAAAAAAAAAAAAAAAATTTTTTTTTTTGTCTATTTTTGCAACAGATCTAAATGATATTTTCCCAAATTATTAAATTAATATTTATGTTTTTGTCTTCTAGATCAAAGTAAAAAATCTCAACTTATGGGATTTTCATCTAGAGCTCAATTTGACCTTGTCTTAACATCCAAAAATAGTTAATTTTTCTAAGTTTTCTGATCTTGAGGCAATTGTCTGAAATTATTTGATTTTTTTGGTAAAACACAGGTGTTTGTAGAGATCCGAAGAGAAGAACATGAATCGGTGTGCTATTCAGCAGAAGGCTTTTGCTTCCTGTGAAGAGATGAGGGGTGGCGGGAGCAGATCTATGTCTATCTGTGTGGACAAGAAAGAGACTTTGGTTTGCCCCAAGCCGCGGCGTGTTGGTCTTATCCCCGCCACCAGACCCCCCACCACCACCACCACGACGCTTAACGACCCTCCGGTTAGACCCCTTCGATGGCATTTTAGGTAAATTTTTGTAATTTTGAAATCCCTTTCTCCTTTTTGATCATTTTATTAAGTTTTATTTGTGTTTACACTTAAAATTTAACTTTCGTATTTTTATTTTAACAGCCATCAACAGGAGGTTTGTGATTCAAAAGCTGGAAATGAACTGCTTGACATCATTTTTGCAAAGGTTAGCCTCTTTTCTAAATTTGATGAAGCCCATATTTGCCACAAATTCTTTAAAATTCATTTTTTGAACTCATTTTCAATTACATATTCTCCTAATAAAATAATTTTATATGTAAATTCATAACTTTTTCCTATTTTTTTTTAATTATAGATTAAAAAAAAAAAAAATCACCTTTCACAAAGTCTACCCTAAATAAAATCTGCAACATGCCGTGTTAAGTTAATTATAATTTTGGTGAGTTAGATGGATCACTCTTTTCGTATGAGTTTATACCAATTTATGTGGACACTAGTTGTCACCAAAAGTAATAGTGTATAGAAAAAGTCTTGACCTTTGGTTCACTGTGTAGGAACATCACAAAGTATTTGTGGGCCTTAAATAAAGTTCATGTTTCAATTGGTGTAGACAAATATTTTCTTAAAATTTTTAGTTGAAACAGATTAATCTGGTTCACTTATTTTCATTTTATTTGGTGAACTGACTCGTATAGCTGATTTTCTTGATTCGTACAGGGTGGTTATGGTGCTGAACAATCCGTAGCACAGATGGGCTCCTCACCCCCATTTTTCTCTGGGTCGCCACCAAGCAGAGTATCTAACCCACTAATTCAAGATGCCCGTTTTGGGGATGAGAAATTCACCCCGGTGTCACCTCGAGCAATCCTGTTTCCATCCGAGCTGGCTCTGTCCCCATCCTCCACCCGCAAAAGTGGATCTGTGCGAACAAATTTTGGCAACAATCCAGCCGTTAGGATCGAGGGTTTCGACTGCCTCGACAGGGATAGACGCAACTGCAGCATCCCTGCCCTGGCTTAGAGAGCAATCATAAAACTAGTACATAACAAAAACCGAAGATTTAGCAAGAGGAGGAAATTTTGGACAGTTTGATCGAGTGAGCTACTAATAGAGATCATTGATCATTTTGTCTAATGTAAATACATGTCAGAAAGTGTCTGTATGTAAGGCAAGGAGTCTTTGTAAGTAATCGGAGTTTGTTTTGATTGAACAAAAATAATTCTACTGTGTCTAGGGTTAGGTGTAAGTAAAGAAATGAGTTCTTTAGGAAACTTTTAATATTTTGTCCATTTAGGGGTCAATTTTGATATTAAATCGAGGAAAATCTGTATAAAAATCTGCCTAGTTGGTGATGAGTCACCTTGTGTAGTCAACCCCCTTTGTAAATACGAAAGTATTGTAAGTTTCTGTGTCTACAAATTTTTAAATAGTTGCGTGATTTTGATGATTCTTTTTGCTCTCGTCACATGGTATGCTGATATCGTGGCGGTGTAAATGATTATGCTTTGCTTGTTTGCCACGCCAAAAGCATTGAAATTGGCGGGGGCTTTCCGCCAAAAGCATGTTCGATGCAGGATCATAGTACGGTGTGATAAAGATTTTGACATTTTTCTTTGGGTGTTTTAGTACTGTAGAATTGTCTTCACTAGGATTGTTTAAAATTACATTACCTTCAAATCGCACATTGTATGAGCTTTTATAGTAGTAGAAAAGAAATGATAACCGTTGGATAAAGTAACACTTGGCCTTATTGTGACGGTCGAGATCTTTTTCTAGGTATCATTCTATAATCATAGGTTGACATGCATTTAAAGCTTCGATGTGTAGCTACTCTAAAGCCTAGTCCAACCTCTGAAATATAGATTGACAATTTTGATCTTTTAGGCGCTTGTTGCAGAGCTGTCATATCAATCAATTATAAGAAGGTTTGTTCAAAAGATCTCATTGGAAGAGACGATGTAAGAAGATGCCTTTTGTTGGCCAGGAGGCTAGTCGCTTCGGAGTTCTCACCTCGACTTTAGAGGGTTAGCCTACCAACGTACATCAGATGAAGTGGGTCATCACCTCAGCTAGGTAGGGCGGTGATGTGGAGTGTGTGGTCGATTAGTTGCCACACATATGATGACCTAGAGCCTCACTCAGAATGAGCACAATAATAGTCCCCAAGTCCATGTAAAGATATTTATATAATGTGTGGACTTCAATGTAGGGAAGAAATGAATTCGTTGTCGTGGAATGTCTTACCTTCCTTTGGCGAGCTAATTGCTCATATAGTTGTGTATTTGAAGACAACACGATAATCCCCAAGTCTAGATATGGATATTTATATAATGCATGGAGTTCGAATTGTAGAAATGGGTTGGAATACCTTTGATGGCAACGATGCAAGAGATATACATGTTAGGTCCTTGTTTGAGGATGAGACTTTGAATAATTGAAGCTTTAAGAAAAGCTGTGGGGCAGAGGCAAGGCCCTCGCTTGAGAACGAGGCTCTGAATAATAGAAGGTTTGAGAAAAGCCGTTGAGGTAGAGGCAAGGTGATATAAAAATGTAAATGTTGGAACTGAGGTGATGTGACAAATCTATGAGTGAACGATAGATCTTTGGATACTGTGCTAATGATTTGAAAGATGTTGCATGTTTCAAAGAAAAACCAACTGAGTCGTTGCCTACTTCCAAGAGATGCGTCACCTAGGTCATTATTGCTAATTATAGCATACAATCGGAAGAGTTCAAGGCAATGTATCTATACGCGCGTTTGAGGTACATCGCCTCATCCAAGCCCTTGATCACGTTTGACGTTACATTTTAACGGATCAGATGAAGCAACTATGGATAAACATGATGACTCTCGGGTTGATCCAACGGTTGAGGTGAATTACCTTTATGATATAAAAGGCGTTCTTCATTTTGCAAGTCTTTTGCTTGCAAAAAATTCGAAAACACACTTGTACTCTGCGAACTCACTTTCTTCGACGATACTTCTGCAATCTCCATCAACATTCAATCATCTTCAGTGAGCTTTATCATCTCTAGTGAGTGTTTGACTTAGAAAGCCCAGTCTTTAGGTAACATTTTGGAAAACTCTTCTTTTAATACCTTTTTTTAGCATTGAATCATGTCTAGTACTTCTCCTTTTAATTCTGCTAAGGTGAGGGGCAAGGGTTTAGCCATAGACACTTCGGACATTAGGGAGCCTACTGTCCTCTCATCAGATGAGACTAATAGGGCTATTAGGTCTGGGAAAAACATATGGATGTTGCCCCATGCCCCCATAAAATGAAGGGCCTCTGATTATGTTTCCAACATTACCCAAAAAAAAAAAAAAGGCTAAGTGTAGGGAGATCTATAAGTCCTTGAAAATATTGAGTTCATCAATCCTTGAATCCCATGAGAGAGATTGCTACCCAAGGTTGGGGTGTATTGCCGTAAGCGAGACCCTCTTCAAAGCAAGCCTTAAACTTCCTTTTCACCAATTCTTTCGTCTAGTGCTTTGTTCTTATGGATTGGCTCTGACCTAGTTACATTCGAGTTCTTGGAGTCAGATGGTTGGATCGTAGATGCTTTGGTATGAAGCCAGCCTATGAAGTGATATGTATTTTAGCGTCTTCCACTCCATATATCTGCCTAAAAATACTGTTGCAGGCAATAAAAGTAAGGGGTGGTACTACCTGACCCCATTTGGGTCTCACTCGCCCTTTGTGTTAGATCTACCCTCATCCCTTAAGGACTTGAAAAAGTCATTGTTCTGGGCCTTTGGGAGAGAAGACACCATGAAGGGAGATCCCATGACAGTTCTTGTAACACCATGACCTGCATGGACCGAAACGTCATTAGAAGAATTGTTCCTTAACCTTAAACTTAGGATATTTGGAAAAATAGTGTAATTAACGACACTTTTCGCGGAAAACATAAAGTTTTAAACAAAAAATTGATTTAATTTATTATTATTATTTCTAAACAAAGCGATTTAATATTTAGAACCTTCCGAATAATTTCTTATAAAGGAAACCACTTTTGGAAAATAAAATAACTGTGACAAGAAAGAAACAAGCAAAAGAAGTCTTTTGGACAATTTTCATGAATGTGCTTACTATTCACGTGAACAGTGGCATGCAAAAAATTTAGGTAGTAAGAAAAACCTGTTTCCCTTTTTTTTTATTTAGCGTGGCAAGTGTAAAAAAAAATTGTTTGCATAGTTGTTGACCTCAAAATTTAATGAAATTTAAGGAAAAGTAGGAAACTTCCTATAATATAGCACATCTAAAAACTGGCTTAGGTCGACAACATATGAGTCACTAAAATATTTTTCAAAACGTCGTAACTATTCATTTTGGGAGAAAAACCAGCATAGTTTACTTAAAGTGAAATATCAAATTGTACATGCATTGTGTTAAAATTATCATCATTCCCTAATCAAGATTCCCCTCTTAAGCCTATAAGCTCAATTCGGTTAGTTGTGTTCATCCCAGTTAGTAGTGCTCTTCAGTTGATAGTGACACTTCTTTGGGACCACAATGATTTGTTGTAACAATATTGATTCTCATGTCAATTTCCTTCTATTTTTACTTGCTCATTACTCCAGCTTTCTTGTATATATAGCTGGTATTGTAACCTTGTAATTAAGCTAGGAAATATAATTTTTCATCTCCATCATCTAGCTGTAAACTTAGCTTCATTTCTGATTTTCAACTTGGTATCAGAGCCAATGGCTAACATCGGATCAGACAACAACACTCAGTCAGCACAGCCCACCTACAACACCTTGATGCCTCCAATGTTGGGAGGAAATCAGATGCACACACCTGGGATAACTCTGACTCAAGTCCCATCAGTTAAGCTAGACAGAAACAACTTTTTACTTTGGAAAAACATGGTAATGCCAATTATCAAAGGGCATAATCTTGAAGGATTCATCACAGGAACCAGAAGCTGTCCGGCTGAGTTTTTTGCAACTCAGACTACTGGTTCAACTGGAGTAACAGTAGAGATGGCGCCTAATCCTGAGTTTGGAAAATGGGTTATTCTTCAATGACACCGGAAATCGAAATGAGAGTTATGGGATCATCAAAGTCTTCAGATCTCTGGAATGCCGTGCTAGAGAGTTTTGGTACTATGAACAGATCAAGGGTCATTTTCCTTGTCAGTGAACTTCAGAGAACCAGAAAAGGAGCCATGAGCATTGACAAATATCTTAACGCCATCAAACAGCTTGCAGACAATCTTGAAATTGCTGGAAAAATCATTCCCCACAATGATCTTGTCACTTAAGTGTTGGCCGGATTGGATGATGAATATACCCGTATTGTAGTCCAAATCAACAGCATGGTTCATCACTTGGCATGAACTACAATCCATCCTTATGACTCATGAAAGTAGAATTGAGTACCTCAACACTTTGAAAAATAGTCTGGCATCAGTCAATTTAAGTGAAGTCTCAGCCAATTTCGTTCACAACTCAAACACCTTCAGAGAAAGAAGGTTCAATTATGGTGGGAGAAACAGTAACTATAGAGGAAACAGAAGCAGAGGCAGGGGAGGTAGATTCTTTGCAAACAGAAGTACTTGTCAAATCTATGGTATGAGTAGTCACTCAGCAGCCAGGTGTCTTAATCGTTATGATGAGAGGTACATGGGTGGCAAACCGGATTTTCACTATCAGAATAGCTCATGAGAACCAAATGCATTGCTGCTTCTTCTAGAACGGTGGCTGATCCAGCTTGGTTTGTAGACTCAGGAGCTACAAATCATGTCACAGCTGAAAAAGGAAATTTGATTGAGGCATTGGAGTATGGTGGTAGCAAACACTTGCTGTTGTAAATGGTAACAAACTCCCTATTTCTCACATTTGCACAAATCACCTCAATGCACGAAACAATAAGTCACTGGTCCTTAACAATGTGCTGTTAGTCCCTTCAATCAAGAAAAAGTTTATCAAGTGTTTCACAATTAACTTCTGATAATAAAGTATTCATAGAATTTCACTCTGATTCTTATGCTATCAAGGACAAAGGAACGAAGGAGGTGTGGGAGAATTAAGGATGGATTGTATCTGATCAACCTGCCATATGAAGTTACTCAGTCTCCTGCCTCACAATCTACTCATTCAAATAGTTTTAATTCTTCTATTTTTGTTGCTCAGTCAAAGGGTCTCACAGAGTCTTTATCTAACCTAAAGTTATGGCACATGAGACTTGGTCATCCCTCTATCTCTATAATGTCTCAAGTGTTCAAACTATGTAATGAAAAACTTGATATAAATGAAGTTCAACCTTTCTGTGATGCCTGTCAGTTTGGCAAAGCACACTCACAGCCCTTTAAACTATCGATTTTATTTTCTTCTGTACCCCTCGACTTGGTCTACACAGATGTCTGGGGTCCAGCCCCCTTGCAATCAATATTGGGCTTCAAATATTTTATACTCTTCATAGATGATTACAGTATATTCACGTGGATATATCCTATGAAAAATAAATTTGAAGCACTGAAATTGAACTATGAGATTCCAGAAGCAGTGGAAAATGGTGATCCTTGTAATGTGATTGAAGGTACTGATGCTGAACAAATTGAGTTAGATGATCAAATAAATCAGGAACAAGTTGAGACTGTAAGGCAAAATGTTGAGCATCCTATGATTACCAGAAGTAGAGCAGGTATCTTCAAACCAAAAATTTACTCTGCACTTTGCAAAAGCTCCAAAAATTCACTAAGCAAGTCTGAACCAAATGATGCCCTTGAAGCTCTATCTGATGAAGCCTGGAGAGAGGCTATGGATGAAGAGTACAAAGCTCTTATGAGGAATGAAACCTAGAAGTTAGTACCACCTATGATCAATCAAAAAGTCATAGGTAACAAGTGGGTGTTCAGACTCAAAAGAGACATAGAAGGAAACATTTTAAAACACAAGGCAAAGCTGCTTGCAAAAGGTTTTCTACAAACTTCTGGTATCGATTACCATGAGACATTTAGTCCAGTAATTAAGGCTGTTATCTTAAGGATAATACTGTCACTAGCCGCATCTAAAGGATGGAGTATCAGGTAGGTTGATATTAACAATGCTTTCCTTAATGGAAAGCTAAAGGAAGTTGTGTTTATGAAACAGCCACAGGGCTTCATTGACAAAGCCAATCCAGCGTTTGTTTGCAGATTAGAAAGAGCTTTCTATGGACTTAAGCAAGCCCCAAGAGCATGGTATGAGAAATTGAAAGAAACTCTTTTTGACTGGAAGTTCATCAAGTCAAAAACTGACAATTCCCTCTTCTTCCTCTCAAGTGAAAAGCATGTAATTTTCTATCCGATTTACGTTGACGATATTGTAATCACCGAAAATGATCAGAAGGTGTTGCAGTACTTCATCAATAAGTTACATTCACAGTTTGCTCTAAAGGACTTGGGAAAATTACATCAGTTCTTAGGAATTGAGGTAAAAAGGTTTGAATCAGGAATGCATCTGACACATGTGTATCAAGGACCTGATAAAAAGGTTCAACCTTGAACATATTAAACCTTGTGCAATACCCATGGCAATAGGCAAATGCATCTCCAAAAATGAAGGTGAGGAAATGGCTGATCCCTCACTATACAGAAGTGCTATTGGTGCCCTTCAGTACCTCGCCCATACACAGCCATATATCAGTTTTGCAGTGAATAAAATTAAGCCAATTTCTTTAAACACCTTCAGACACTCAGTGGAAAGCAGCAAAGAGGGTATTCCGATATCTCAAAGGTACCATGGAACAAGGCCTATGGATTCAAAGAAGTACCAGTTTGAACATCACAAGTTTTGCAGATGCTGATTGGGCTTCTTGCCCAGATGACAGGAGGTCTACAGCCGGATATTGTATTTATCTTGGTGATACCTTGGTCGCATGGTCTTCTAAGAAACAACAGGTTGTTGCTAGATCAAGTGCTGAATCAGAATACAGGGTACTAGCACTTGCTTCAGCCAAAATAAGTTGGATTGAGTCACTTATTAAAGAAATCAAACTGCAGCCTGCCTTATCTCCAATTCTGTGGTGTGATAATTTAAGTGCTAGTGCACTAGCTTCAAACCCATTTTTCCATGCTCGAACTAAACATATCGAACTTGACATTCATTTTGTTGTTGGATTGAGTCACTTATTAAAGAAATCAAACTGCAGCCTGCCTTATCTCCAATTCTGTGGTGTGATAATTTAAGTGCGAGTGCACTAGCTTCAAACCCAGTTTACCATGCTCGAACTAAACATATCGAACTTGACATTCATTTTGTGAGAGACAAAGTCCTTGAAGGAAAGTTGAAGATCCAATACATTCCCTCATCTGATCAAATTGCAGACTTACTCACCAAACCTCTCTCCCATTCCAGATTTTGCTTTCTCAAGGACAAGCTCGGAGTTTATGAATAAAACTCTAGCTTGAGGGAGGCTATTAAAATTATCATTATTCCCTAATCAAGATTCCCCTCTTAAGCCTATAAGCTCAATTCGGTTAGTTGTGCTCATCCCAGTTAGTAGTGCTCTTTAGCTAATAGTGACACTTCTTTGGGACCACAATGATTTGTTGTAACAATATTGATTCTCACGTCAATTTCCTTCTATTTTTACTTGCTCATTACTCCAGCTTTCTTGTATATATAGCTGGTATTGTAACCTTGTAATTAAGCTAGGAAATATAATTTTTCATCTCCATCATCTAGCTGTAAACTTAGTCTTCATTTCTGATTTTCAGCTCATTGGATTGGCGCGATTTCAAATTTATCCAATAGCTAACCCATGATATCAAAATCCACTGGTTTCATCCAAAAATTCAAAGTAACAAATGAGATACGAATTCTTGAAGTCAAGGACAGAAGTTGGAAACTTAAAAAAAAAAACAGCAACAATGAACTTATTGCTAACTATTATGTGAGAAACGAGAAACTTATAAGTTAATTTCTAGTGAACATAATTAATTCATGGAATGTTTCTTTATGTAGTTCTACACACGATGCTCATCAAAATATTATTATTTAGTACACACACACATTTTTTTATACTCAAATAATAATTTAAGTCACCCTGCTTCTTCATAGCAAGGTGCACCACCATCTACCATCTTCCACATCCCAAGTAAATCAAATCAATCAAATCAACCTAAGGGAATTAATCCATGAGTTGAAAACTCAATAGATATTATCGGTGCATCTCGTTGTCAAATTAGAAAATTCAAACTATAGATTCACGCCGTCACATGTAGATGGATTTTCAGTAAAATTCAAGTTTTATAAAATTATCATAATATGTAGGACCGGAGAATGATCATTCCAAGTATAGTAATGCTGAAGCACAATATCCGAAGGCACAAGTTCTTTCATACTTTAAAGAAAATTCATAATTTGAAAATGAAATAAACACATGCACCTCTATCTACCTTTGTTTGAAGCTTTTGAATGGACAAAGTTGATCGACGATCTTGTTTAAACGGCATCTATATATGGAAAGGACTATGAATAATTTGGGGAAAATAAAAAGTTAATCAAATGGGTCCCTGAAGAATAAATGGTTGGTAGTTCACCAGCTAAGGATAATTAAAGAAAGGTTTAGGTTTCATTCATGCACTTTATTTGAGGTTTAACGCAGTACTTGTGTGTATAAAGCAATACGCGTGTGTATATTTGAGGTTTAATGCTTTAGTTATTCACCAATTAATACAATCGTTTCATTCCATATATACGTGTGTGTATATACTTACACATATCTTCTATATATTAAAAG
>CAIGRT010120610.1:0-14003 GCA_903798405.1 Fraxinus platypoda | reverse complement strand
TGAACTAATATTTACAATGTACGGTCGAAGTTGGCAGATTGCGGCTACGATTGGATCAAGGGGCTTAAGTAAAGCTGCGGTCCTTGACACCTAGTCTTGCATTTTTGCTTCAGTTCAATTAGTTGTATATTTCTTAGAAATAAAGTTGATCTCAGTTTGTTTTTAGGTATCATTGAAATACCCATGAAGCTCTGCAACTTGGTGTCCATTATTTGTACTTTCCATCTCTCACTCACTCTGCATGTGTGTTTGTGTATCCATTAGCATGTCCCAAAATGTTGCATCCCAGTTCATTTCTTCCTCTTTTCACCCTCATATGATACTAATTGTTCGTTCTCTCTCTCTCTCTCTCTCTCTCTCTCTCTCGTTAGGCAAAGAGGTTTTTTTTTTCCACATCGTTTGTTAATAATAGTTTACTATATTTTTCCTCTTTTTCTAGATGCAGGGTATACTGTAGTATAGAATTCTACATGATCATCTTGATTTGGCCTGCATATTACTTGCTAAGCCCTATGAATACATGCATAATTACTAGAAACAACTATAGAATTTGCCTCCCAATTTTTCTATTTCAGGTTGACTGCTTATGACACATTCATGAGGCAAATATATGTTGTGTATGAGTTGATAATCATGATTTATGTTTTGATTGTTTGATAGCCAACAGTAGGATCAACAACTATAAAGACGACTGGTGGAAGAATTTAAATAGCAAAAATAATGACAAGAGAGGTACTTAAAAATTTTAAAAGCTTCGGCAATTTACCCCCTTCCGTGTTGGAGAAGATACACAAAATTTCATTATTAATCTGGAGAATATATGTCAGTGTCTGTATTTCTTCAAACTTACAAAATATCCAGGACCAAGTGACACTCCAATTCTCTTTCTCTAGAGCGTCCACTGAACCTTTTATGCCTTGTTTGTCTCTCTAAGTCAAAGGAGACACTCAATTGTTCTGGGTGGCAGGTGCATTCAATAATAGAGAGCAAGCACCTATACATAGGCACCATGATAGTTGGCACCAAAATTTTGGTCAATAAACTTGGCATCAACTTTTGGTCAGCCCATTTTAGCAAGAGTCTTGGTTAAAAATGACTGTCCCGGAAAGACATGGTTCAATTTGAGTCGCAATAAACTAACTCTCCAAATTTGTAGAAAATTGAATCAAGACATGAAACCTGGAAAATTTTGGCTCACCCAGAAGTCCTATGCGAAGAAAGTTTAACATGTTGGAAGCTAATCTTGTGCAAACCCAGATGAAATCTGAACATGGGGTGTCTCATATATTATAATGCTGTGCACTAGACTTGAAGTTTCATGCAAAGTTAACAACTTAGCACAGTTAGCATATTAATGGAAACCCGAAAAAAGAGCGGAATATGGTAAGGTGGATTTTTAAAATATTTTGCTGCTTCATAGAGTATAAATTGTTCTTTGATCTAACTAGCTCCAAGCAAGGTGATGGGATATATGGAGCCAAATTAAGCAGTGTAATTTGATAGCATCAAGGATCGGTTAAACCTTCATGTTGGATGGAGAACTGATATTTTAAAGTTTGTTCTGCAATCTAATGTAGTTCTTTCAACTGCTAAACTGATTCAGGTGCTTCGTGCAAGTTCAAATTTTATAGCTATCAGACATCACTGAATCAGAGGGTAGGTTAACCTGGAGTAATTCCCTTTAAATTGTATACATGAAAGTGAATGCAACTGATACTTACTATACCCCAACTGATAAGTTCAACCATTTCTTGGAGTTGCTGAATGTTCACAGGATGTGACATCCCGCAACACTACAAACATTATATTTGATAAATATTAACTTGTATTTACAGCAAATAGGATAGAATTTACTAGAGACTGTTGCGGGACACCATTTTCCTGGATATTTTTGATGAGTCTGCAGCATTTGAGTATTTAAGGGTCCCTTGTTTGCTACTTACCCTGCCCTTGGATGTGCTTAGGTTCCTTTTTTATGTTCTACTTATTAAATTCCTAGGTCTATTCAAGATTCAATAAGCCAAATTCACGACTGGAGGTGTATTTGATACCAGGTTCATTCTGAGCTGCGGAAATGGCTTCACGACAATATAGGTGCAGAAGTTGCCACATCTACTAGAATTATTTATGGAGGTACCAATTCAACCTTTTTATCTCTCTCTTTGTGTTGCTGTATTATTGCAATACGTTTAGAATTCAGAAGCATCATAAAATACAGCCTGCAACAGTTATAGAAACGGTCAGTCTGTATGGAAGTTGTGTAAATTTTCATATTTTCAGTGAGAATTTTGGTTTATTTTCACATCAGTTAGCGAGAATATTGGTTTTGAATAAGTTCATTCTTGACTGGGTGGAAACGAATTTTACCATATATTTTGGGAGGAACAGAAATTGTGGTTTCGTGAAAGAAATATTGGATGGCCAATCTTGATAACAAGACATTTTTTTACCCTACAATTTTTTTTTTTGTTTGTAATTCTGATTTGTGTGATCTTTTTTAAGCAAGTTATGAATACCACAGTTCCATATAAAGACGTAACACCTACCTTTTTCCTTTCTTTGTGTTTTTTTTTTCCTTTTCTTAAATGACACCTGCAGGATCAGTAAATGGAGCAAACTGCAAAGAACTGGCAGCACAGCCAGATGTGGATGGCTTTTTGGTTGGTGGAGCCTCTCTAAAGGTTTACTCTTCAGACATGTCTTATTTGACGGCTTGATTTTGCATTCTTTTAATTGAACCTTGTTTTTTTATCTTTGTAATGAATCAGCCGGAGTTTATTGATATTATCAAGTCTGCGACAGTGAAGCAGAGTGCATGAACTTTGAAGTTGGATAATGGGACAATGAGCATCCAGCTGTTTCCTTTACTTATGGCAACTTTATTTGCAAGTTTGTGCTCGAATTTGTAAGTTGATCAAATGTCAGTCTCGACGGTTTCACATAATAAATGGCATGTTTTCTTCTACTCGCATCATTTATTAGACTTGAGACCCTTTTTTTGTCTCTCCCAGTTTCTAACTTGGGAAAAAAGGTTCAGACTACCCTATAATTTGGACAACTAACCGTCCTTTTAACCCTAAAAAGACATTGGTTTACATTAAATTGGTAGTCTGTCGAAGGCATACGGAAATTCACAGGCTGTAGTAGGCATTGTGTTTGAGGTGTCTGTGGGTCAGGTAGTTGTGACTCGGAATAGAAAATGTAACACATTGGGTTTTCACGAACGAATTTGATGATCTACTGGTATGTCTTCTAAACAGACTCTTCGCCAACACTTCCAAGGAGTGGTAGGAGTTCTTGACTGGGTTTGACATATCCTCACCAGTTTTGTCCATGTTTGACTGTTTCTTGATAATTTTACCATTTTTATGTGAAATTCGATCCACTGACGCTATCTGGATCGGTCATGTCTAGTTCTTTGATTTTCGGTCTGAACCGATAAGCCAAAACTCTTAAAATTTCGACTTTTTAGCCATAAATGTTTATCGGTTTTGTAAAATGCCTGAATCTGATTCTTACGTGCCCATGCCTTGGCTGTAGCCTGTGAGGGTCTCTGTTATTATCCTGCGCCCATAGGCTCTGTAATTGAATATTTTTGGCTCCATACTAGTTTAATAAGATGTTTGGCTAAGCTTAAAAAATATGTGAAAAAAATTACTTTTGAGGCTAGTTTGGATAAGCTTTAAAGTATGTAAAAGTCATCGTTAAATCATGTGCCTTGTGAATATGCAAAGATTTAGGAGAATATTTTTTTGTTCTTCCTAGTCAGATAGGGTGAACTGGATAATACCGGGATCCTTAATTAATGTTAGACGATTGATGAAAAGGATTTGAGCTTAGCATGCAAGATTAATGAGTCAAGACCCTGTTTGTTTCGGATTAAAATCAGATTTTAATCTAAGTCAAAGTCAAACAATTAATATTAATCGCATCTTTCATGAGTCCCACAGCTTTTCAATCACACATTTCAAAAACTTCTATCACAATCTACTAAAAAGTTAATTTTAATCTCTACCAAACACCAACTAATATTAATAATCAAGTTGGTTTAAGCTACTTATTTTTAATTAATAGTAATGATGTAATTTGTGGACCAAAATGGCTAACTATGTTAATTAATTGAGCACAGAACTTAGAAATTAATCTCGATTTAGAAATTTATAGTTGATGTTGATTAGTGGTCATCTGTTGCATTTTATTCATGTCATCATCAATTTGAAACAAAAAGTCAAGTGATCATATTCAAACAAAAAGAAATTTGTAGTCATCAATCAACCATATATTTGTGTTGCAGCCAACACAAGCTTTGTATAAAATTTCAATTAGGTCGCTAAATCTTAATTTGTCTTAATTAGATTAATATAATTTAACTTATATCAAATTTCATAACTTCGTCAGTTATTGTCTTCCAAGTTGACAAAATTGCTTTATTGACAGTTATACAACATGAATCTTTCATGATGTCAACCGCCATACTATAAAAGCGTGAAAGTAAAATAAAGTACGCCTTTAGATTTAAAGATACTGAAGGGTTTTGCCATTTGTACAAGGGGTTTTTCCCTGCAGATGAAAAAAATGGAATCTCAATGTGAAGTTACCTAGTTCGAATAATTTTTGTTTCTAGGGTACTATGTAGCAAATACATGAAAAGATCAGTTATAGTATGATTTTCAACTAAGCAATTCCATCAGTTTGGTATAATGATGAAATTTGAAATGAAATTAAAGTTTAATGACCAATTTGAGATAAATTAAAAGTTTAGTGGTTGAATTGACATTTTATTGGAAGTTCAGAAGAAACTTACCAGTTCTTAAATAATAGAAAGTTTGCATTATTGGTCTCAAATAATAGCAAGTCTTCAACACTTCATGTGGGGGGAATAATGTAGAAAATGCCCGCCGCCTCGATTGTGGTGGATAGCGTGTGCATTCGACGTGTTTAGGCATCTGTGTCCTCTCGGTGCTGGCATGTGGACTTTCCATTCGACCCATCTTAATATATAAATCAAGGAGTCTGATATTTGTGCTAGTCAATGGGCAAGTAAATTCGTAAGTCACAATTGAAGAAAATAAAATACTGCTATTCAATATCAATATTTATTTAAAATTTCCTTTTTTGGTATAGCTAAAAATCATATTTTTAGTATATTTTGATAACAAATAATGAAATGTATGATTGAAAAATTGTGAGCCTCATAAAATATGTAGGGATAGCAAAAAAACCCGATATCCGCAGGGCCCCGTCCCGCCCCGACTATTAAAATCTTCCCACCAAACAAGGGCAATATAAACTGTTAAAATTTTCATTAACGTCATTTTCGCATGTCTAATTTTATAAAGTTAAAATTTTCTGTTTTTTTTTTTATCAAAACACCAACTTGCAATTCAAACAAAACACCCGAGTTTGCATTCACGAATTTCTTGTTCCTTGATCGTCTCTTTCCATTGTATTTCTGCCTCATCTACATGCATCACAATTTTTTATAAACGAAAAGACTTCTGAAACCTAGACGTGTTACGCTTGATTGTCTCTTCATTTGTTAAGAAATCGTGAGAAGCGGAAAATTAAACAGAAAATTTGTGTTTATGAAACTGTTAACTTGGAAGGGAGGGGGGACCAGTGCTGCCGCCAATAATGCCATCTTCTGTGAACCCCTCTCTCTCACTTTTACGTAATGCATAGAAAATTGAAGAAGCAATAGTCAATAACAATAACTATAATCCCACATATCTCTCTTCGACACCTGTTCTTCGGTGCTAATTTCAAGAATGGGAGGTGGCTTTTTTTACTTTTCTTGATTTAAAAGCACGTTGGGTTGCAATGGTGGATAAGGCTGGCTTTCTCTGGAAAAATCAATGAAAAGTTTCTTCCCATTTCTTTCTGTTTTCACACACACTTGGTGTTTGTTTATATATTTAAATGAAATTTTACCAAGATGGGCGCTCGTGTCGTGTGAGAATGTCTCAGTCTCGATTCGTTATTTGAACTTTTAGACTCGGTATCTTCAAACTTAAGAAGAATATCTCAAATTCTCTGATATCTAACGTTAGCAGATTTTACTGTGATTTTTGAGTATTAGAAAGTGAAGGGGTGATTGCGTCCAATGGGGATTTGTTTGAGTACTCGAATCAAAGCTGAAAGTGCAGCTCAAATAGGTAAATAAGCTTCCCATACTCTTTTATATCTTTCTTGTTCATTTTCATGATTCTGTACTACAGTTATGTAAAATCTTTACATTGTTTGTCATTTTAATCAAATAAGAGATTTCAAAATGTTAAAGTTTTGATATGTTGAAGGTTGATTGTGTAAAAATCTTACAGCTCATCTAAATTAATGAATAAGAGTGAAATTTCTGCTGTTTTTGAACTTTCTTGTATATAATTATGTGTGATCAGATTTTTAGCTTCTAATTTTCTCTGCAAATTGGTAGTTTTAGATTTTTTCGTAAAAGCAGAGTGGCTTCAATAATATATTTGATCTTATCAGGGGGGAATTTCAAATATGTTAGCACAAATGGGAATCACATGGGAAACTCTAGTGGCGATGGGGATTTTGTATTAGTATCAGAGCCACCTACTCCACAGAGTGAGGGTGAGATCTTGCAGTCGTCTAACTTGAAGAACTTTGAACTTTCTGATCTCATGATGGCCACCCGGAACTTTCGACCTGATAGTGTGCTAGGAGAAGGCAGATTTGGTTCCGTCTTCAAAGGTTGGATTGATAAAGATTCGTTTACCGCTGCAAAACCCGGGACTGGCATGGTTATCGCTGTAAGAAAGCTTCACCAAGAAAGTTTTCAAGGACACGGGGAGTGGCTAGTAAGTTTCTCATCTTCAACTTGCTCTGAGCTCCATGATTATTGGAAATTCGTCTCCTTTTCTTATAATTATCAGGTCGTCCTACTATTCCTACTATATTCAGGACTGATTAAACGGCCGTTTTTTGAGAAAGATAGAGATTTGAGAGTCATGAGATCACATTCGTAATTCTCATTCTTGATTATAGTCAAAAATCTTTTGGGATAAGTGGCAATATCTTAAGCATGAGTAAATTGGTTGTCATGTTGAGATAAATGGTGTAACACACAAACAACCTAAATCATGAGTAAATTGATTGTCTGACATATTGGTAAGATACATGGTACTAGAGTAGGCAAATGTTTGGTCGCCACCCATCTATTTAAATAAAATTGTCCACGTGCTAAGCTTTGATGGGAGGAAATGAATCCCCCTACACTTCAGGGGGCGTGTTGAAGATATTATTTAATCTTATCTAACAATTTAAGTTTTTAGATCGAGTAGTTCAACACATACAACTCTCAATGTGAGAGTTAACTATAAATCTATGTGCTTTCTCTTGTAGGTTTCTGATTTTGTATTGCTGAATATTGATCTTGTATTTGGGTTAGGTCATAATCCATAAGGTGGTTCTAGAATATATTTTCCATTCAAGTTTCGAGCGTGTAAATTTGTTAGGATGTCATTTTTTTGCTATAGTTTAACAGATTTTTTATTAAAATTGTGTCCTGTATTATATACAGGCAGAAGTGAACTATTTGGGGAAGTTTTCTCATCCTCATCTAGTGAAACTGATTGGATATTGCTTGGAGGATGAACATCGAATTTTGGTGTATGAATTCATGCCTCGTGGAAGCTTAGAAAACCATCTGTTTACGAGTTAGTTTTTTCATCTTGATCTACATAGATATGCATGTTGGTGAACAGTAATGAAATTGACGTTCGAACATATAATGTAACAGGGGGCTCTTATTTCCAACCTCTCTCTTGGAATCTACGACTTAAGGTTGCTCTTGGAGCTGCAAAGGGACTTGCTTTTCTCCACGGTGCTGAGACGAAAGTCATTTATAGAGACTTTAAAACTTCTAATATATTGCTCGACTCGGTACCTCTACTGTTTGTTGCATAATATTGACAGTTTATAATTTGCAGTAGTCTCGTAAAACTATTTCTCGTATGGGCACAGGTCTAAAAATCTACTTGTATGATATGACAGAACTACAACGCAAAGCTTTCTGACTTCGGATTGGCCAAGGTTGGCCCATCAGGTGATAAAAGCAGTGTGTTCACTAGAGTAATGGGGACTTATGGATATGCCGCTCCAGAATTTCTAGCCACCGGTACAGCTTGAAGCACATTTCACTTTTTTTGTCGTTGCATTAAATACTAACTCATTTGATTTTCAGTAAGCCCCACCCCACCCCACTGTAGTTGTCCAAGTGATGTAGTGATGCCACACTCTTTTTATAACAGAGTTGTAGTTTCTTTTGTTCTTTTCCCCCAGAAGCACTGCATGCTTCAAGCATTCTTCTAGTATAACTGCTTTTGTTTTTTTCTCATGATGTCTATTTCATTTCTTCAAATTAGGTCATTTGACGGCCAAGAGTGTGGTGTACAGTTTTGGAGTTGTTCTCCTTGAAATGCTATCAGGGCGGAGAGCAATTGACAAGAATAGACCATCCAAACAACAAAAGCTGGTTGAATGGGCCAAACCCCACCTTGCCAATAATCGTAAACTCTTCAGTGTATTAGATAACCGACTCGATGGCCAATACACAATGGGTGTGGCTCACAGAGTGGCTAACCTCGCCCTTCTCTGTATATCCACAGAACCAAAGTTGAGGCCGACCATGAAAGAAATAGTCAAAGAGCTAGAGCAACTTCAGGATATCAAAAATGTGGAGAATACTCGTAGCAGAACAAGCAATGGTCCTAGACAATGTAGACAAAGTGCAAAGGATGCTGGTAATAAAGATGCGAATGATGCTTATCCGAGGCCCTCTGCTTCTCCACTTCACTCCAAATAGTTCTTCAATATTTTTGACAAGTACGTTTTTTTTTCCACTCAGAAATTGATAGATGGTTTAGTAGTAATATGAAAAATTAGTACCTGACCACTGTTAATCATGAATGATTGTACAGTTGTTTTGCTAATATAATCTTGCTTTCCCGCGTGAGATCACGTAGTCATGATGCTAAAAGAATTGTAGCGTTCTTGAATTGCCGAAGATTATATTATATATACGAGTGTCTTTGCATAATGGTCGCGTGTTTAGTATGCTGCACTGACTGAATTAAAGAACCTAGATGTGTGAATGTTTGTCTCTTTGTATCCGATACTATTCAGTCGAGCATACAAAGATGTTCTTGATGTTAGCTTGTTGCTGTACAGTTTTTCCCGTCCATATCCAATTTAACTTTCTGAACCTTATCACACCTCGAAATCGTAAATTGCACTAAAATGTTGCAGTAGGGATGTTTGAGGCAGAAAAAAATGGATATACAAGTGGGAAAAATTAAGAGGGTGGGGTACCAGTTCTCCTTTATTGCCATATGTGTGTAGGTACATAAATAAATGTAACTACTTTCCAAGAATCTTATCAATAACAGGCTCTTTATTAAAGAGCAGAGGATCATATCTTGACATGGGCTTTATTGAATTGCTTTTGCACTATACTCATCCAAAATGGAATTGATATCAGTGAATACCTCTATCAAAGATTTTGCCACTTGGGTGTTTATACCCCGATGATGTTTAGTTTTTGAATAGTATAAGGAACAAGATTTAAGGTTTTTTAATACTCTTTAGCCTTTAGTATCATCTAATGCTTCCTAAATTCAACCTAAAATTTGCTTAAAATTAACTTAAATTTACTTCACCACTTTTCAACCTCGTTGACCATGGTCGTAGTTACCACCACCACCTTCTAAGAGGGGTGGTTCTGCCGTCATCGTCAACATGATTACATTTGTAGAGGTGGTGTATGACCGTTGGTGGGCGAACCTGGGTGAGAGAATGAAATGTTTACTTTCTTTTAATTTAATTTAATTTAAAAAAAAATTTTTGTGAGTGTTAATATGTATTAAATGGTTTTCAGTGAAACTTATATGCACTTTTTGAAAAGTTAGGTAATTCTTTTGCAATTTTCTTTTTCTTTTTTGTTGTTTTATTCATTAGAAGAGGTTACATATGTTGCTTATTGGCCAAAATGGAGGATAAGATGAGCTTTATTACATAATTGAAAGGTTTGAAATAGATTATGTTTTAAAAAAACAGATTTTGAGTGTATATTTATTACATTTCACAGAAGTTGTGGATGAAATATGCAAATTTTCCTATACTTATTTAGTGCACGTAACAATAATTTAAGACTAACAAATCGACAATAATGTAAAAATTGAGATAATTCTATTTCTCTTTTACGAAGGAACACAAATTTTGTCACACTATTATTATTATTATTATTATTTTTTTTTTTTTGTTTACAATGTTCATAAGTTGTAGCCTTGTAGGGTTTGCAATTATTTCGAATTCAACATTAACAAATTTTGTTGTCATTCTTGTAATATTCTTTATTTCTTGCCTATAAACATTTTCCTATAATCAAACAAATTGCATTAGATTTCTTCAGAGAAGGATAAAATTATTTAAAATTAGAAAAAAAAAATTTGTAAATTTATCTCTGACTTACTATTCAAATAGAAAATAATATTAGACTTTTCATAATTGAAGATTGATTGTACAATTATAATTTTTTTTTTTGAAGAATAACTTGCTCGTTTCAAATTTATTTAGTCAATACGTCAATCATTTTTTAAGTTCTATTTACTTATTTTGTAGGACAATTTTGGATAGAAAGGCTCAAGGGTGTTTAGATTTACTTTAAAAGTTACTTTTTTTTCCTCTCTACTTCTAAAGTAAAAAGAGGTAATTTAACTTACTTTGAAGCAAGTTCCATTCGGTTTCACTTGCAATTTAATTAGTTCTAGATCTTAGAACTGAGAACTAAATTTCAAAATTATTTAGGTATTCGTAAAATTCTCATTGATATTCGATTCAAATGTAACAGAAACACTCCCACCTTTAATTGTGATTAAGTTTCCAATCAAAAGGTGCATTATGTTGTTTAGTTCCACTTCCCTATTGAGACAGAGAATGACCATTTCAACATGTCCATCTAGTGAAGCAATAAGCCATAAGAAAATTTGAGTTATAAGAATAAAAACTACAATATTAGAAATGGACAAAACAAGTCAAAATCTTATACTTTATATTGTCGAGTATAATCTAATATTCAATATTATTATATTTAACCCGCTTATCGGTCCAAACAAGCCACCAGCTCACCGAGCTACTGATTCGACCGTTGTATCAGTAGTTCAACCGATATATCATTGTCAGTTCATAAATTTTACATTTCTAAAGATTTTTCTGGAAAAAAATAGTGTATACGTATTATTTTATGTCAGTATTATTCTTAAAATTACATGAATTTTGTCGATTTTAGAAACTTTTTTTAAATAAATAAAAGATAAAATACCTAAAAAGTGACAGGAATATAACTTTTAAATTTCTATATTTTGAAAATTATATATTATTGATCACTTAATTGAGTTCAAGTAACATGGTGATGAGCATCAATGTGTACTCCATAGTTGGCTCAAGTTCAAATTCTAACCAAGTGTATAAAGTGTCGTAATAATGAGCCGGACCAGTTGGGCTGACCGTCCAGGTTTTAATTAAAACCGGCTAGTTCAGTCGATTTTTAACCGGTTCTTGAGCGGTTCTATGCTCCCGTCAAATATGGAAACTGGCCTTGGACTGTACCCGGTTTGGAGGGTTTCAGCCAACCCAACCGGGCCGATTTTAATAACTAATCTAAAACTACATACCAAACATAGCCGAATAGTTCAAACGAGAATTGTAAGACACCAGCCAGCTGCCATTGGTCAGCCACATCAATATGAACTAAGCTTGGCAACTTCACCATCCTCTTCAACCTCTCTCAGAAATCTCGAAACTCAAAAATATAGAGTTCCATTATAGCAAAATAACAAACAGTTCGAGTGCATTGCAACTACAGACTACATAATATATTTTTGCAGGTCAAAAATATTCAGATTTCGACCCGAAAAAGTAGTCTGCACATTCTATATTTACAGCTCTATGCAATACATAGGACACGCACTAAATATCTTGATTCTTGGAAAGAACACAAAAATATCAGCCTGTTTGGAGGCGGGAATACGAGAAAATATCATGTTCTTACCAAACCCGGTGTCCAGTTTCTCCAATCTAACTTCCCAATTGATCTGTTTCTCAAGACTATCTCTCTGAAATCAAAACCCTTTTTTCGGTTATTCTCCTGTTTGCCCGGTTCTGATTCCTCTGTTTCTTCCTCAACGTTTTTAGTTTCTTTCACAGTTTCGGGCACACATTCATCTTGAGGTGATGAGGCATCGATGATGCTCCCAAGCATCTCGACTACCTCACTCATTTTTGGTCGTGATTTAGGATGCTTCATGAGGCATTTGTTCGCAAGGGATGCAAGTTTTAGAGCAGATTTCATGTTGGTCTGTTCTTCAAGTCTCGGGTCTAAAATCGTGTGGAATTTTTTAGGGTCCGAAACATATGGCCTTACCCATTCCAAGAGTTTCTGCTCACCTCGTGGCAAATTTCTCTCAAGCACTCGTCTGCCAGTAATGAGTTCATAGAGAACTACCCCGAAGCTCCATACATCGCTTTTCGCAGTGAGCCTGCCGGTGTGGACGTATTCAGGAGCCGCATAACCCACTGTGCCAACAACCTAAAGAAAACAATTAAGAACAGAGTTGAGATATTAGGCAGTGTTAAGTATACCCCTGTTTGGTGGCCAATTTTTGGGAAAAACATTGTTTTGAATGATGAATTTTTGGAGAATGTGTGATTAAAAAGTAGGGAAAAGTTTTAGATTTACGTATAAAATATTTTACCGTGTGAATGTGGGGGGCTCAAAATGAGTATGTACAAAAAAGAATTTTGAAAGAATGGGAGACAAACATGGGCTCAATATTAAGCAAAATGCAACAGAAACGCACACAAGCAAACATCTAGATTTATAGTGGTTTGCTTGCCCTCATTAACTACAGCAGAAATTTCACTATAACGAATAAGGAAAATTACAACAGTGATCTCCCCCCAATAAATCCTTCATGTTGCATGCATGAATGTCCCCCAAAAAAAAAAAAAAATATTGCCACCACGGTCGAAACATACCCCATAGCTCCACAAAATTCAACATGCAGAAGAACAGAGAAAAAGAATAATTTAAAGGGACACGTCAAATTTCAAATCAAATGGAATATTAAGATCCACAAAATTTAATGATGCCCAGAAAAAAATGATCAAAATGAAACTCACTGATGTTGAAACATGACTTAATCCAGCCGTTGGACCCTGTCTAGCCAATCCGAAGTCTGAAAGTTTTGCATTGAAGTCTTCATCCAAAAGGATGTTCGAAGTTTTGAAGTCTCTAAATATTAGCTGAACAAATGAGAAAAGCATATTCAAATGTAATCAACATTAAATATCAAGAGAAATAACCAGATGTTGTAGTATATACAAAACTAATGAGGGCAAAAGATTTACTTCACCGAAAATTGGAAAACGTTGTACAAGGTTTAATCACTTTTTGACAATGACATGTTTTAACTATCTTTCTGATTACAGAACTACTGGTTACATTTTCTTCTATAAGAATATAATTAATGCGGGAAAGAAGTGCACGAAGTAGAAAAGATGTTTACACGGATCAAAATATCAATCCAATTCAAGCTCTCCTAACATCTCATGCATCAGTTCCTAGTGTAAGCATCATTTTAACTTGGAACAGTAATTTTAGTATATAGAATGACAAAGTGGAATGCACATATTGTAGTTTGAACTGAATTAAAAAAGAAAGACACATCAAATGCTTGTCAATCGTACTGTTTGTTTATACTTAATATTCAATCCAACAGACGAAACATGTTCAAATAAAAAAGTACAGTGGGAGCCTTGCACTTAGAGTGGCGTAATTTATTTAGGCCCCGTTCGGAAGGGATTAAAAGCCAATTAAAATTGAAAATATGGCCGTTATTGGGTCTCACTCGTCTAATAAAAATCAACAATAACGACTATATTTTCAATTTTAATCCGATTTTAATCCATCCCATACAAGACCTTAT
>CAIGRT010120603.1:0-15180 GCA_903798405.1 Fraxinus platypoda | reverse complement strand
AGGATTATGCTAAATGTACATAATTCTTTACACATTCCTTTTCACTCCTCTCACATGGAGGGCCCTCCATGTGAGAGGAGTGTAAAGGATTTTGTAAACTATGGAGAGTATATATAATTCGTCTGTTCGTCTTTCCCGCAAATAATAAAATGCAAGTGCCTCCAAATAATCTCAGGTCAACTTAGAAGGAGCACGGTATCTTATCGTCCTCTCCAAAACTCAGCATAATCAAAATATTCAATGGCGAAATCGTTAAAGGTGGCGGTGATCGGAGCCGGCGTCTCTGGACTTGCTGCCGCCCGCGAGCTTGGAAGAGAAGGCCACCACACTGTGGTCTATGAGAAATCAGACCAGCTTGGCGGAACATGGCTGTACGATCCCCGAACGGAGTCCGATCCACTCGGCCTTGATCCCAACAGAGAAATTGTACATAGCAGTCTTTACTCCTCTCTCTGCACTAATTTTCCCAGACAGCTTATGGGATTTTCAGATTATCCGTTTGAAATCAGGAAAAATGGTGAACTGAAGACTTTCCCGGGTCATGAAGAGGTGCTTAAGTTTTTGAACGAGTTTGCCAGGGATTTTGGACTCGATGAGTTGATTAGGTTCAATACAGAAGTCGTCCGAGTTGAACGAGTCAATGATAAGTGGATCGTTGAGTCCAGAACAAAAAAGAGTGATTTGAGTCTGGAAGAGGCGTTTGATGCTGTTGTAGTGTGTAATGGTCACTACACTCGACCAAGAATCGCGATGGATATCCCAGGTATACAGTAAACGTACCATTTCATTACTATAAAATTAGTTTCAATAATGAATTGAATACATATATACAGGAAACTCTACATGATTTGATGAAGCATGAAATTAAAAGATTTTGGGAGCTTAGTAAAAGTATGTTTGTATTTGATTTGATTTTAAATGATCAATCTCGATTTAATCCTAAATAATTCGAGCATTGCATATAATTGTTTAAAGAGAGAAGAAAAATAAGCTCTTATTTCTTATGGAAGTGTACCTATTCCCTTGGACAGTGCTACTCACGAATTAGCTTCGTTTAGGCATCGAAAAATGGCCTGGTAAACAAATTCATAGCCACAACTATAGAGTTCCTGAACCATTTCAGGATCAGGTAAGCCCTCTTTGTCGAATTTTCTTGATCATTGATGTTAAGAGCATCATTAATGCATGAAAAATGGTTCACCTATATGTGTGTGCGCAACCTGCGTATATGCACATATATGTATACAGGTTGTGGTTGTGATTGGCGATAGTGCCAGTGCACATGATATCTCCAAGGAAATTGCAAAGGTAGCTAAAGAGGTTCATCTTTCATCAAGATCCCCCAGTGTTAAAGTTTCAAAGTTGGATTATCATGACAATACTTGGCAGCATTCGAAGGTAAAATTCTTCAACATATTCGTAATCCATGTTTCGTGTTTTGTTTTTTATTGTTTTACATTTTGAATTGAAGATATATACTTTGTCAACATCATAGAATTTTGATTGGAGTCCTCTGACAATAGCGGTTAAAGTTGACGGATAATTGCTTTAATGAACACTCTGATGAAGAGAATTTGTACATGAAAATTTTGTAAGATGTTGTAATGAAAAAGCCCCTAAACTATATTATCATTTAGCCCGAAGGTTTCTTGTTTTTATTCGAAAATGAATTACAAATGCAATGAACATATTGAAAATATGAATATATTTAGCTCATATTTGACAACCATTATTTCTCGTTCTTTTTTTCTCATACTTATTTTTAACTACACATTCTCATAATAAATTATTCTTCAAGTAAACCCAAAATTTTTCCTTCAAAAATTCTATCAAACGGGGGCTTAGTCTTTTTTACAACATGATTTTTAGATGAAATCGATCGTTCAATAAAAATGTATTATATCCATTCGGTTTGTTTGTGACCTTCATACCATTTGGGAAGGATGATTATGACTCTTTGGTCTGCAGATTGAATATGTTTACGAAAGTAGAGAGGTATCTTTCCAGGATGGTGCTTCTGTCCGTGCTGATATTATTCTCCACTGCACAGGGTATTATCCCTACTTCTTCCCATTTCGTTATTCATTTTTCAAGATGTAAAATAATATTTGGCACATTTTTACAGGTTCGACTATGATTTTCCATTCCTAGAAACAAAGGGAATAGTAACTGTGGATGATAGACGGGTTGGGCCCCTTTACAAGCATATTTTCTCCCCAAAGCTAGCTCCTACCCTCTCTTTTATTGGAATACCTTATGCGGCGAGTTGAATTTATGAGCATTTCTGAATTACTTCTTCATTTTACAATTGAGTGAAAAAATTTAGTCCAACGTAAAAAAAATCTTGAAAAAACAGGTGGTTGTATTCCATATGGTAGAATTCCAAGCAAGGTGGGTGGCGAGTGTTTTATCCGGTAAGGTACCTATACCTTCTGAAAAAGAGATGTTGATCGATATCGAAAAGCATTGCCAGCATATGGAGGAAGCCGGTAGACCCAAATACCAAACTCATAGCCTACGTTTTGATGAGGTTTCCATCATTATTTAATTTTCCCTATAGTTTTAGTGCACGCGCACGTAATATATATTTGTCATTTGATGAGGGTAAATTTGTGCTTCTTAGCAGTTTGGGTACCTAGATTGGCTAGCTGCCCAAGTGGGAGAACCAGGAATGGATGAAGGACTCAAAGAAATATTTAGGACCCTTTTCAAATTTTTTGCTGATAAAGGGTGGGCTGGGTTCAGAGAATTGTTTCTGGAAAATTGTGTCCATTAAACTAGGTCTACAATGAGATAAGAGAGCACTTGTGATAACCCTCTTGAGTCATGCCACTCTCAATTTAAATATTCTGTTATTTCTTGTAATTAATGTGACATGTTTGGTAACATGATTAAGATTTAAAAAAGTTATGAATAAAAGAAGTAAATTATGTACATTGCATTTTCAGATTATGTTCAATATTGTGTACTAAATATATGCTTACTTCACCATACCAAACAAAGACATCATAGTATCTATATAAACCAACACAATTCTCATTGTAAAATGTCATTTGTTTTGCTTTGGGTGTTATTTCTAATACATTTTAGATACCTTATAAGTTTGCAAAGTTGGTTACCGCTTGTCCTAGTATTCATAAATCGAGGCAAGCAAATTAATGATTACCATTATTTGGAATTATGGATATATAAATTCGGAATATGAGCATGTTTAGCTAAGTTCAAAATTTTTACTTGTAGGTAAATTCGAACTATTGATTTGATATATAGTTTGTCTTCATGATTGAAGGCATAATATTTTACACCATCATATCTATACATCAAAATCTCTCAAGTTTCTTAGTAATAGAATTGATCTGGACATGATAAAAACTTTCCACCACTGACGTGACAAAAGAACTTTAATTATGGTTTATGTCAACGGTGAAAAGTTTTTATCTTACTAACGTGATAAAAGAATTTTAATTATGGTTTATGTCAATGGTGAAAAGTTTTTATCCTACTCACTGGGGGACAAAAGATCAAGATTGTTCTTAGTAATACCTAAGATGTATGGACACCCTTTTGGGGACGACGTATCAGTATTTGATGTGTTCAACATTGCACAATATCGGCATGTACCAAGGCCAACCCAAGTCTAAGTCGATCTAGTGGGGGTTGAAAAAATCACTTATTTTTTTTTCTCAATTTCAGTTTTAATCCTTCCTTGCAACAAACACGACTAAATGCAATACCTGGAATGTTAAACAAGACTCGGTCCCTTCTAAGTTCAGATAAAAATAAGCAGATTTGATCTAACAAGGTAAATAAGTAATTGTTCCAAACTGAACCCTGGAAAAAAAAATCAATTACCCGAAATTCAGTAATACAGAAAAGGCCTAAGTTGATTAGTAAAAACAAAATATCTCAAATTACCGATAAAAAATCAACTAAAGAGTCGAAACATCATCCACAAGAACGACGTCGTCCAAACAAAGAATTACAGCTTTGCTTAATCCAGAGTCTTTATGTCCTGTGGATGAAGTACCCAACCAGAATACCTAGTAATAGACTAACCAGCACTACAAACATGGAGGCACTACCACCAGCTCGGGTTTTATCTGTTTGTCTCTTCAGCAGTTCCTTTCCAATGAAAATAAAGAAAGCTTAACAAAATGAAAATGTGCTCGCCTTGTAAAACATGAAACGTGTTTAGAAAGTCTTTCAACAAATTGGTTTTGGTGTCGAAATTGGCAAAAACACTTCATCTTTTAAGAACTCTTGCATGCATTTACAAGGAGCAAGTTTAGGGAATCATCCTTTTTGGTAATTTGGATGACAAAATCAATGAATTATACACTGTCAATCTCTATAGACAAAACTTCCACAGCCCACAAGAAAAAATGGAAATGAACTCGTTTCTGTTTTCATATTCTTCACTTTTTGAACCATTTTTAACTCTTAATAGCTCTGAGTCTTAATTTCTTCCCGATTTAGGAATGTTTGGACTAAAAACGAAAATAATGTTGCCGAGAGAGAATGAAAGTCATTCTTTGATGCCTAACTCAATGGATCCATTACTGTTGACTATTAGGTTTTAACCAAGAAATTTTGAAGAAACTAATAATGCCATATTTCAGGTAGTAAAGAGCCTTAAAAAATGCGGCGTATTTGTGTATAATAGAAAGTTACTTCTATTCAATCAAAGCCTAACATCAATTTCTACCAGACATTTACAATTACTACCATTTCGTGGGACCTAATACTATTCCTCCTAAAAAAGTTATTAATAATTTTACCCAAACACTTATATTGAATCCAGAAAGTAATAATTATGACCTACTCAACTTATGCAAACATGCTTCTTGTTTGGCTAATCTTAAAAATAAGTTCAAAATACTTTTTAAGTAATTTTTTCCTTTTATGGGGGAAGCAAGGTCTTCAGCAGGAGCTCTCATTCAAGTGTAAAGTCGTTAAGAACATACCAATTCCTCCTGGAGCTTCTTATTTTGTTGAATAGCAGAATCTTTCTCCTCAGTCATCTTTGAGATCATAGACCTTGCCTATAGACAGAAGATATTCCAAAAATTACAACTCCAGTTTCAATATGAAACGAGAAACAATAAGAAAAATTGAAGCAACAAAATCATGAAACATCTAAACTCAACTATACAGTCATCCAGAACAAAATAGCAGTAAAATGGTAACATAATACAAATAAAGGTAGTTTCATATTTTGCACAATAAAAAGAAATAGTTTCAAAGGTACTAAACCACAATCACTCAGCTTATAAATAAAAAGAAATACATTGAAGGAAACAAACATCGACGCAGCCATTCCGGACATAATTAGAAAAACACGAGGAATCCTTTTGTATGGTGAATTAATTGCATGGTTTGCTAAGATTAAAAATTTACTGACCAGTAAATAAGTTTGAAGTAAATATATATCAAAGTTGGAAATAAGTTATTTTGAAAGTAACCTCCACCTCATTCCTTAAAAAAAAAAAAAAGGTGGGGGAACTTTTCTACTTATAAATAAGAAAAAAGTAACCTATCCAAATATGTTTAGAAACAAAAAGTGGCTTAAAGAGGAAGTTTTAAGCTTCGGCAAACATTTTGTTAAGTCCATGCATAATGAAAGATTTAAAGCCGAGCCTCCATTCTAATCTAGAATGAAGAAACAAGAACGTCCTGTTTCAGCAGAATTTACGGAGGAATTTGCCAAAAAACAAAGAAGAAAATAAGAAAGCACCTGAATCTACAAAGTTTTCTACTAAACCAGATCGTGCCGATTTCACATTATATATCTTAATTATATCTACAAATATATGTCAACAAAATGTTAGAATATCAGTTGATCAAAATCCAAAAACTTCAAAAGCATTATATAGAGCAACCAGATGTCTTCGACCATTTCAATAGGTAATTGCTTTCAACTTTAATCAATGTATCAGAACACATCATTTTACAAAGCCACACAATATGATGAGGAGACACTAAGATCTCCACCAATGTGTCAATATTAAATTAAACCTTCTAACAACATTTAATATTTTAAGAGTAACTCTCAATGAAAAACTTTCGTGTGGACCCAATTCAATCTAAGGAGTAGTTGGTAATTAGTTCATTTTGATTATAGTAATAAATTTTGAATTAAAGCCTCTTGAAAAATAAGTTTTTATTCAGAATTAAAGTTCTCTCTCCTTTTTATTTCATTTCATTAGTAATATGTTTCAAACATAGTCTGATATGGATTAAATACAATGCAAGCTTTCTAGGGGAAAGAGTCATCAACACGAGAGCCATGCAAAAGATCCAACGTTTTTATGAAGAAAGGTTTTTACTTAACGAAGTAGTTTAATGGCAAATAACATATGGATTCTGCTAAACTATATAAGGTTGTCATAATAATTTGTTTTATTGGAGCCGGCTTCAATGAACAAAATGGAGAACTGGGTTACCATTCTGCAACAGATTTCAATCAATACCTTTTATCAGAACCATTAAAAATACTCCTGTTCTATAAGAGACAATAGCTAGTAATTTCTTTAGCAAAAGTTTATCGACCCTATGCAACTTCAAAATCACAGTCATAAACTAGTGTTTGACAAAGTCTACACCTATATGATATATCAATACATTTGACAAGGTGCTTTACATCCATGATATCAGAATGATACGAACTGAACTATTCATGGACTTCATACTTTATATAACATAATTATTTATCCATATAACTGCAGAATTTGGAATGAGAGTCACAAAAATAATTGCTCACCTCAGATGATG
This sequence comes from Fraxinus platypoda, assembly GCA_903798405.1. Classification (NCBI taxonomy): domain Eukaryota; kingdom Viridiplantae; phylum Streptophyta; class Magnoliopsida; order Lamiales; family Oleaceae; genus Fraxinus; species Fraxinus platypoda. The sequence continues at coordinate 8,409 of CAIGRT010120603.1, read as the reverse complement.
ATAATTTCTCATTGGATTTGTCCAACAATCTTGTTACCTAATAAATTCATAGACAGTGAAACATTTGTGCCCAAAGTTGAGTAGATGGGAGAAGGAATGCAATAAGAACTTACAGCCTCAGGTAATGAAGATGTTCTATTATCATCCTCAACTGAAGATGTTCTTGGAGAACCTTCTTCATCTCCTTCGGGTACAGGGGAGGGCGGATTAGCAGGAATGTAGACAACCCTCAATTTAACTTCATGGACGATCTTGTCGTCCTTCCTGTGAAACTACTTAAAAGATTAACTGAACAATTAATTCCAAGCAAACTAACATGTTAAAGCAAGCTTCATAAATCATTTTTTACAGAAAACTAACCATTTCCACGGTTAAATCCTTGTTTGTTGTGCCCCTGGGAGCAACAACACTCTGTATTAGAAACTTGTCCTTGCACTGCATATCAGCGGGCGCCTCTTTGTGTGCTTGCATTGTAACTATTGATCTCGAAATATAAAAACACAAATGTGAGTAATCCAATCCTATACTAAACACATGAAAATCGGAAAATCATTAAATCAATACCGGTGACATTGCATACAGAATTGGGCAAGACAACACCGGCATTGGGTCGAACACAGTACCTCTTGGGGCTGGTTGTTTTGACCTTTTTCAATTAAAAATCCATCAATCAAAACAATGATATAATTATCATCACATGCCTAACAGAGCGTCCAACCTGTTAACTATAATCTGCAATAAAATAAGAAAATTACCTTGAATGCAATGTACTGATCAGTCTTATTAGTCAACTGCACTGAACATGAACTCTGCTTTCTCAATTCATCTTCATCATCACATGCCACAAAAACAATGAATCCCAACATTAAAAATCACACCAAAGAGAAAATAAATTTTACGTCTCCTTACTGGGAAAAAACGCATAAAAAATTTGCCATCTTCAATCAATAAAAACCTCAAACAGCAAATGCCCACATCAAAAGAACCTTAACAAAATCATTACGACATAGTTTAAAACCAAATTAGAAGAAAAATATTATAATAATAAACAAAAAAAAAAAAAAAAAATTTGACTAACATGGGAACTTCAGTTCCGAGGGTTGAATATAGAGAAAATCGCCCATGCTCGTTATCTCGGAATTTTTTTTGTATCGATCAATTAAATAAATATAACACGCGTACACACACTAAATTACGGAGGACAAATGGGGAAACTGAAATTTTGAAATTTAGGGTTTTTTTTTCTGGGATCTGTAATTTATTATAGGAACCATACATTCCTCTCAATCAGGTGGGGCCCATAATTTCCAGAGAAGTATCAAAGTTTACACAAAAGTGTACAAGTGAGATTATTCTTATTTTTCAGATACTTTCCAAGAAATTCTTTTTTTAAGAAAAGGTGGGCAGCTAAAAAATTTCATTATCAACTGCTTTGTCAATTATCATCAGAGCTGGCTTCTTGTCCATATTCATTCCAATCTACGCTATAAAGTTCAACTTCTTAGTCAATTTCTTTGGATGGAGCTAGCTAACTTATTACTTGCATGTATAACAATATTTTAATAATCAATCTGGATATGAAAAAAAATCAAGAGTGTTGAATTGACGTTGAACTTATCGTAAGAAATAGTAATAATAACAACATAAACAAAAATCTTATCGTGAGCTGAGTAATTTTGTTTGCGAACAAGACATTTTATTTAGCAATCGAGTCAAATTTTGTGATGAGTCGACCAGTTCTTAGGTGGATTTAATGGTTTCGAAATTTTTCAAATTTTGACCCAAAAATTGCAAGTATAGATTCCTCTCTTTTTTTATTGACGAAATACAAAAACCTCTCGTAAAATGTTCACGAGTAGCCTAATGTAGTACACAATTTAGGCTAAGGTTGGGGTTTTGAGGGTTAACTCACCTGTGAAGGTTTTGTGCAAATTGTTAAAAAGGATTCCTACTCAAGAAGTACATTTGCAACAAGTAACTTTTCAATATTTTACTAAATTTGTTAGAATATTCACGGCATACAATTATATAATAGATAGAACAAAACATTCTTTGGCAAAAATGATTGAATAAACTGTATTATAAAAGGGAAAAATCTTGTTTATAATATTTATTCATATTTAATACCTAATTTTAGTTTTGTTATGATTTGCTACTAGCTTTGCCACGTGGCCGACGCTGCCATGTGGCCCACCCGGATGAGGCCCATTACTAATCCGAAGTAAGCACACCGAAGCGATCGGGTCCGAGGCTCCACCCAGCTGGTGACGGCCCACGTACAGAGATCTTGAATTTATTATAGAGATCTTATTCGAATGATTGATAAGACTTATGAAAAGTGTATTTTGTGTCATGTCTTCTCAATAGGATGTGAGAGTATTAAATGTTTTGTAAAGTTAGGGAAGTCAACGTGTAATTTCATTTAAGGGTCATCATTCCATTTGTAACACTATAAATACCCCCATCATGTAACTATTGAAAACTAATGCAACTTTAAATACTTTGAGCAATTGGTTTTATTTTCGGATATTCATTTACAATCTTTAATCTAAGTTCATTGTAATTGGTTATTATTATACAGTCGGAATCCAAATGGAAACGTCTTGTGTCATTGAGCTTCCCCACGTCCAAGTCTGGAGTGATCTTGATTGTTGATCAGTCTAAACGTGTTAGATCTAGCTTGTCTATGCACGAGTGAGTCAGGTATATGTTCACAACACATTTTGAGGTCAACAAGTTTCATGTAATAAAGCTCATTATTGTTTGGTGTTTGCCAAAAGAATAAGACTACCCTAAAGTAAATTCACTTTAGAAAACTACAATTTAAAATAAGTAAAGAATAACACATTTTAGAAATGAATGTTGTCGTAAATGAAGTCGATACAACCAATTAACTAATTTAATTATCAAAATCCGTGTTAACTTGTCACGAGATTTTCATTGAAGCACGGCTTGCTTCATATTTAAGACACCAATATGTCACGAGTCCTAATTGGATCCATAATGTGGTAAAACTTGGGTCCTCAAATCAAACGGTTTGGGTTGATACATGATAAGTTGTGAATTTAATTTCCAAAAAAATAAAAATAGACAAATCGAGACGAACCTGTTTAAGTTCACGTCAACTGGTGAATCACTGTTCTAGTACGTCATAAATATTTTTGTACGGATCAGATTGATGATAGAATACATCCATCCTTATTGATAGCAATCGCTTATGATGGTGGAACATACAATAAGTTTCGCAAAATGTGTGTAGATTTTTAGAAGGTAAATTCAGTTCAGGATAATTATACGTATACATAGTGTTAATCGACTGACCACATTTTAATTTACTTCAGTCGGGTAAGTCCTAGTTTTGTCATTTGAAACTACGGCATTTGGTGATGTGACCGTCATCATTTATTTATTTGATTGTATTTATTTCACATTAACAACTAATTATTACGCGTGACAGATTATCATTCATTGGCTACTACATAATCAATTTTTGAGGTGGAATTAGGCGAAGTTACGTCAATTAAAAAATCAAAATATAGTTATCCGTAGAAATCAAATTAAAATGAAGTTACCTAATTAAAAAAAAAAATCGAAATATAATTATCTGATTGATTAACTGAAAGTCCAATTATAGAGAATATCGAATATCTTACATCAATCTGTTTTCGAAATTATGAGTAGGGTAACTTCAATTATGGTCCGTCATGATTAAAATCTGGACATGATCACTAGAAAAGTGGTAACTGATACAAACTGTTGAGCAAACTTTCTACTTTTAATATCTCAAAATCCATTTTGTGTTACACACTTTTCCGCCTACAAATTTTTAGGGTTTGAACATAGCGGCTTTTCAACCGACTTGATGTGATGAATTAGAAAATTAACTTTTTTTTTCTTTTCAGGTTCCGACCTTGCCTAGTCATCGAAGCCCCAACAACTTAACCCTTGTTGATTCAAGATTGTCGACTAGTTTGAGGAGACACCTCGTGTTAATTTCGTGTCTCTAAACCCAAGGCCTAAACAATCAATTTACGTCGAGTTCTTCTAATCTTTTCATTCTCTTAAAAGCGAAATCAAAATATAAAAAGAAATAACCTAATGACAACTTGATCTATGTTGGGCTCATATTTTTCACACCAAGTAAGACTAGACTGGCTCGACAAAGAACACCAATCACAATCATAAACAACTGACTTACACCAAGGGATGTGTACTCGTGGTCGAGGCACTTGAACCCTCGTTGGAATCGAGAATCAACAAGGGCACCCTAATTAACAGATTTCTCTATTATCAATCAACTTTTATTTGTTCAGAGAAAAACGAGACAACATCTCTATGGGGACGAGTCAAGTGGAGCATAAATTTGTAGACCTAGGTCACTGAGCAGCAGAGCCGCCACATATGCCTATTTTAATTTAATTTTTTTTATCATCAAAATTCAACCAAAAGAAAGAAAAAAATAAAATAAAATAAAAAATAAAAAAACTTAACCTAACGTCTCACAAGACCACTCTGGTTTCACACGGGCGGCACGAACAAATTGATCCCCTGTAAAAATTGCAACTTTACACCTAAATTAGGGAAAATTGTAGCAGGGCCCCAAACGTTTCATTTTGTTGTAAAATATACCTTAACCTTTTATTTTTGCTGCTGCTGTCTCAAACCTTTTACTTTAATAGCAACCGGAGTCCATTGAATGGATTACATCTAGAATCCCGTTAGTCAACATTGAAATTGAGAGCATGTTTGGCAAAGCTTAAAATCAAATTAAAATTGAAAAGATAGCCGTTATTAGGTCTCACTCGTCTAATAAAAGTCAACAATAACGGCTAGTTTTTCAATTTTAATCCGATTTTAATCTCTACCGAACAAGCCCTGAAATTTTGACTCAAATTGAAAGATTTAATGAGAGGTAAATTAGTCAACTTATATTTCTATAATAAAATAATTAAATAAAAATGAACTTCATATTCTCCAAATCACCCCACCCCCACTTCCAACTCCAAAATATAAAAAAACTAGAACTCAGTGAATTCTTACCACCAACATCAACCATTGCTTCCACATGAACACCGCACTACCACCGTCCTCAATCAAATAATTCTCCTTCGCTTGTTGAAAACCCCCAACGCCCTCCATCAACACCACCCTCAAATCAAAATTTTCCCGAAAACTTCAAGTGTCCTCCATCAACATCACCCTCAATCAAAGAATTCTAATTTTCTTACCCATTGTCTAGCAACAACCTCAAAAAGCTTCAAATCTAAATGGGGAAGCAGATCTATTTACTCTTCATCCAGCAGCAACGCCAAAATTAGAAAATCTAGAGAAAAAAAAAAACTAATTGGTGAAACTGCTTTGTATGCTCCACATTCCTCACTACATTCTTGGCGAGTGCTTTGGCAAATAGGCTTTATTGTAGTGGAGTGTGATTCATTTGGGTGGCGAAGCGTTGATGGCGAAGTAGTGGCAGTGAGTTTTGGATTGGTCGCCAAATTGTAACAACAATTGCCTCCGGCTCTCTTCAACACTACCCGCGATGGTTACTCAGTCGACTATCGCCGGAGCCGAAGCACCGCCTTTCGGGAGCCATGAATGATGCACTCGGTGCTATTAAATGGCTACAAACATATGCTCTATCGAATAGTGCTAATCCATGGTTATCGGGTGGGGTTGATTTTGATCGGGTTTCATGGTAGGGGTAGGGTTTGGAGAAGATGAACTTTTTGATTTAATTATTTAATTATAGAAGTATAAATTGATTATTTTACCCTTCATTTAATCTGTTAATTTGAGTCAAAATTTTAATTTTAGTGTTGACTAACGGGGTTCTATATGGAATCCGTCCAATGGACTCCAACTGCCATTAAAGTAAAAGGTTTGGGACTGCGGTAGCAAAAATAAAAAGTTAAGGTATATTTTGCAATAAAATGAAAATTCTGCGACCTTCACTGCAATTTTCCCCCTAAAAATTTTGTTTCATCCCCCCACAAAAAAGCCAAAATTCAAATAAGGACTGCCACGAAATCTCCTCATCTTCCAAAAATTAAAGACGAGAGCCGATTCTATGGTACAAACATATAATCAATGTTTGTTACAGACGGATGTGGTCCTGTCCTTCTTAGTGTAAATTGGTGCACATATTTGTATAGCTGCATTTCTGAGAACACTGCACTGTACAAACATCGATTTGCATGAAAACTGTCATTGAAAATAATGTGTGAATAGGTACACTTGTCATCAATGGACAAGCTAAAAATTACACAATTATTAAATGTTCTATTTCAGTTTCAAATATTTGGATTTACTTTCAGGTCTGGTTTTGTACTACTACTAGTGGGATTGCAACATTAATTATTGGGTTTTGATATTTGTACATTGAATTTAACATCCTGATGTAATCGTGAACGTCCCCTTTGTGAGGGCGTCTATGCACCGGAGTGTCAACCTCGATGTACAAGTAACAAAATTTTTAATTCTTTATAGACTGAGAGCAGTTAATATGTAAAAGCCACTTACTTTATCTTCGACCTCCTTGGTCATTACAATGCCCCCCTCTGGATAATGAGATGCGTACTTGAGACAAATTTGGAAAAGAAATAATTGAAGGAACGAAATTTTATGTTATTGTTGATATTTTTAAAATTACAATCATCGGTAATCATATAATCCCACTATTATAAGTACAATTTTAAAATATCTCTACTAGTTTGGGTTTGAGACTTCAATCATGCTAGGGTGCCAGAAAGAATTTGACACTCTAGGTGACATACACTCACAGTTGGGGGTAGGCGGGGGGATTTTTTTGCAGTTTATATTCACGTGGGTCCCATGCGGGGCCCATGCACATGTGAGAGTAGGTCATCCAAGATGTCAAATTCTTTCTGGCAACATGGCTTAATTCTTTCTGGAATGTGTCCACAAATAGAATCAAGAAGTCATGATTGTCTGATAGGCAACCTAAGACCTTTAATCAAATTTATTTGCTAGCCAATGCAAAGCTTACTAGTTAGCCTTGCTGTGGTAATAAAAAAATGCGAACCATTGGAATCAGGTCCCAAATTCACCATGGAACCAACACCTGCATAAAATCACATGTAGCCAAAAATACGTGGGAGATAGAGAGAATTTGCTGTCACCCCAGAAAGAAGAAAAGAGTGAGCAAAAGATCATTGCAAACGTGCATGTGAATGCTTCGACTTGAAATTCTCATCACGAAAGATGCCACCATATGTTGACTGTTTCCTCTACCATTGCCAGAGACAATATCCCCTCCTTGGATCATAAATCCCTGTATAAATAGTGGAGAACTTTTCCATTAGCAGACTTTCCCATCTCCCCTGATTCCACAAAAAGCAGGTTATGTGAAGGACATTGATGATAAAATACCAGCATCTATATCAAAACTTCCAATGCTCTATTAATTGATAAATCTTTAGAGTACCTGTGCACAAAGCCCTGAAATTCTCTGCAAACGGAAGAGCAAATATTATCAGGAACAACATCACAAGGTAGCACATCATATTTTGAGTATAATAAAAAATTAACCAATTAATGCTGTTGAACATGGAGATGTCCTACCAGAAGACTGAAAGACATACCAACAGTCCTTGGTACAACCTGACCATATAAACCAATGATGATTCTGGACGCAGACAACCAGGAGAAAGGTTTTAAACTTGAACAGATGCAATGAGTAACAAGACTACAAGCTGAATATATATAGTACAGATTTCTTCTGGTTCATAAGAGTCCGTTCAGCAACTGGTGCCACTTAAATTTCAACTTCTTCAAGTATAACATGGAAGGCGAGAAGAAATGGTTGAAATATACGAAATCAGAAAATGTTTGGCAATCATTTTTTTCTTCCTTTTAATTATTAGGAGTTTCTAAAAATTTATGGCATGTCAACTCACGAGCATGTCCACTTACCTACAGATAACAAAGTTCCAGATATACCACAAGAACAATAGCCATCTCTTAAACCAAAATAAAAACAGATTCTGAAATCATATACCCCCAGTCTGTAATTCTGGTCCCAGACAAGAAGATGAGGAGATTCCTGCGAGATGTTCTATTACACAAAGATGATTTAACAAGGACCTTCGTTAAAATACTACAGCCCTTTAATGAAAATAATAAACCCCTACCTCCCCTTAGAAACAGAAGAAAAAACTTACAATTTGATGTTCCTTTTAGGGGTGTTCAAAAGTCCCGAACCGAACCGGACCGGATCGGACTGAACCGAACCCGAACCGAACTGAGCGGTTCTTTATAAGTTAAATACCCGAACGGGTACCCGAATCGAGAACCGATGAGTTTGGGTCGGGTCTCGGTTCTAGACCAAGAACCGAAACTAAATAATTTTTTTATTTTTTATATTAAATTAATTAAATTATTTTATTTTTT
>CAIGRT010120601.1:7183-30662 GCA_903798405.1 Fraxinus platypoda | reverse complement strand
AAAAAACATTTGACAATTCTTGTCGTCTTTGACAGGAACCTCTGAAGGCACCTGTCCTTTTTGATTTAGCCTCCGTTTGGCAAATTTATAAATGGTTTATAAAGAGGAATAGTATTGAGTCCATGAAATGTATGGATAATAAATTAGTATTTATGAATGTGTTGTTGAAATTAATGAATGCTTGTTAATCTAGAGTTCAGGGCTCGTGGTATATTATCAGGGAGGTTGCGAATCTAAATAATCTCTTCCATGGTCAAAGATTTAGATTTATTAGACATTTTGTAGGTAAAATTGCACCTGTCTTTATAACTAAGGTCAATTATATTTTGGTCCCAAAACTTAGCACTTTGCTTTTGTCCTGTTACTTCAACTTCTTCAACCATTGAGGACAATATTAGGTGGAAAGTGCATTTTGAACACAAAAGGTTACTTGCGGAGCACTTGTGTCGATGCCTGTAGCTTTGGAAAGGAATTCTTGACTATCTTAAGCTAATCGAAGTTACCAGTCAATGGGGTTTTCGCAGCCAAAAAAAATTACGAGCCTCAGCAGTCCTCTACTAACAAGTATTCTGTTTTCCTTAATACATGAATGAAGTAAAATTTTGGGTAGTTGTACAACGAATATACTAGAAATCCTTTCCTATAATTGCACGGACATCGAACTTCTCTCAATATTCTATCATTAACACTACATTTTTAACCAGAGTCTTCATCCCATAAACAATGTATAAGAGCATTCATAACCATTTTACCTAGTTTTACTATTGATATATATAGTTACATTGAGTAAATATAAATTTATGTTAGCTTGTATATAGAATAGTTAGTGTACAGGTTCACTGTTTGATTATGCAGCAATTGAGCAGGAATTTTCCCTCCAAAGCTGCATGCAACATCATAATGTGCTCTGTAAATGACTTTCATACTCTGATTGTCTACCATTGTCCTCAATCTGTGTAGACACTCAAGCTATGGTAGCCCAATGTGATTAAGAACCAACAAGTGGGACTAGAATGACACCATGCCTTGCAATATTTTCTTTCAGCACTAGCCATTTATGGCCCTATTTCTTGAATTGCCTTTTGTTTTGATAAGCCTTTGATAAGACCAATAGTATTTGACTATTTTCTTCATTTTCTAATTGTAGCTCTTTGTAATAAGGATTGGATTGACTAATTCTAGAAGTTAAGAAGTTTATTATCCTATATTCATCATCATCATTAGGGGCGGAGGGAGGGGCCAGGCTTGGCCCAAGCCCATTTAGTTTTCTAAGGTTAATTATTATTATTTTTTTAATGGAAGTATCAGTCCCAGTATAAAATCTTTTTTGGCCCACTGGCTCCATCCCTAATCATCATTGTCATTGTTATTGTCTTTGGGGATTATCTTTGTCCCTCAACAACATTGTAAGCCTTACTCCCAGTAAACTTGTAATAAGGTAAACTTGTAATAAGCTACATCAATTGCTCGTGTCACTTGCAACTGTTGAAAAGCCCCCATTATTTGAGATTATAATTTTTTGAATGGTGTTTTTTTTTTATTTTTTCTGGAAAAATGTGTGATTAAAAAAGAAGAAAAAATTTTGGGTTTACATGTAATATTATTTTATTGAAGAATATATGGTTCATAAGAAGAGAGAAAATTGATTATAATTTTAATGGGGCCAAACGGGGGCTAAATGAAACTAAACCTTTTTCATTGACAATAGTTTGTGTTTGTTTTGGTATACATTTCTTTCTTCTAGCTTATTCTACTGGAATGACATTGATTTCATGAACAAAGATTCTTTAGATTTAAGCAAGACATGCCCCAACCATGAAGTCATCCTTAGCTTAATTTGTCCTCAATTAGTTCAACGCCCACTTGGTGTACATCTTTGTTTCTATTTCATAGATTCTACTGTGACCATAGATCCATCTTAATGCCCTCAAGATTTTGACTTTTAGCTACCTAATACTCAGTTCCATATAGCATAGTTCTACATAGTCCTTCTGCAGAATTTGCCTTTAACTTGTAGTACCTTGTCATATAAATTTTCTATCGAACTTGTCACATTTCGCCACTATAACCATATGCACATCTTCAATTCCTCCGTCCTTGTTACTAATCATACAAAGTACCTAAAAATCATTGGTCAGTATGATCCTTTATTATTGATATCACATTGTTCTAAATTATCTATTAAACTAACTGGAACCTCCTTTTTAACTCAAGTTTGGTCCATGTATGAAGATAGGCAGAGGTGGAATGACCTTTTGTAATTTTGGATGTACTAGAAATGATACCTTGTCAATGTCGTGATCAATAATGTTACTATAATACCCCAAAATTGTTTGAATCATGCTATGTGTACATAATCATGTACACACGACTTTACACCCTCCTCACATGGAGGGGGGTCCACACATAATAAAATATTTGTGGGCCCCCCTCCATGTGAGGGGGGGTGTAAGGCCGTGTGTACACCATGATGTGTACACATAGCATTATTCTGAAAGCAATGAGAGATTTACTTACATGGAATGCTTAACAATATACTTTTAATTAAATATCAAGTGGAGATGTCCCTAGTCGCCAACGAGATCAACGTACCAAAATCCTAAGTCATTACAACTTATTAAGGAATTTTAATATGCTCAATTCTTTATTTATTAATATCTATTTTGAATAGTTAGGAAGTAACATCAACATGTATAAATCTAAAGGTGTACAAAAGGAACTACATGAATTAATTGTAATTAACAACCTTCAAAGTCAACACTCGATTTCCTTTCTCACTTTCTGGTGACACATAGATCTAGGGTTGTTAATGAGTCGAGTTGAGCCGTGCCACGAACCAAAACTTGAAGTTCGAGTAAAATAGTTTGGGCTTTTTTTGCTTGAGTCGAGCAAAAGTTCGGCAAAAAATTTTAGGCTCAACCCAAGCAGAACCCTTTTTTTTTTAATTCGTGATAAATCTAAAATTGATGTGAAACTCAAAATTTTATCGCATATTTATAGCAAAAAAAAGTATCCATTTCAACCAATTTTTATTTTTTTTAAAGTTAAAAAAATAAAAATTCAACATAGGCTATGTGCAGGCAGCTAAATTTCAGCTTTATATATATATATATATTATTTTTATTTTTATTTTTTTAAGTTTGTAATTTATTATTATTTTTTAAGGTCGACTGTCACGGGCCGCCCTGTGTGGCCTGGCTCGGGTTAAAGAGCCAATTTTATTAACTAATGATTACATTTTATTCGCACATAACTTGTGACCATTTAACTCACTAATTATCAACATATACATTGACATAGTTGAAGTGGATTTAGGGACACAAATGGAAGTTAAAAATAATTATGCTATTTTGATAGATCATAGGAAGACATTACTTGACCCACCTATTAATTTACCCATTTTGTGCCAACAAACCATTAAAAACATCTCATTTGATTCCATCAACCAAATTTCATTGTCAATTAGGTTAATTATAATCAATCTACCTAATATTAAAAAAAATGATTGATTACCATAAGCATAAAGTGTAATAAAAATATCATATAACAATATTATAAATTTAACGAAACAATATTTATGTTTAATTTAGAACTACTAGGCACGTTGCTCGTTTATGACGTTCGAGTTACATTCCACTGCAACAACATAATTAGTCACGACAAAATAACATTAATGTAATTAATTTAAATAGACGCGATAATTACGAGAAAGAAGAGCGATGTTACAAAATTTGTAAAGGCCCATCAAATGTTTGATTAAGCTCTTGTTTGGACTCCATTAAAATGAGATTTTGTGTGAACAAAATGTTTCGAAATAGTGATTGTTTTTTTTTAGAATGATTGGTAAAAAATATATATATTTTTAAAATTTACGTGTAATATTATTTTATGAGAGAATGTGTAATTAAAAATGAGTTTTAAAAAAAAATGCATTTTTGAAAAAATGAAGCCAAAAAAGAGGCTAAATGTTTCCATGCTAATGATAACTTATGTTTGTTTACCTTATACCTGCACTAAGTTATGGTTTCATTTGAAATTTTCAAGTTCGTTATTGTTCAAAGTTGTTGTGACTTGTGAGAAAATATTTTGATACAAAATTTGCTATATATGCTCTATTTGATACGTAGGAAGTTATGGAAAGACCCTTTTTTTTTTCACTGAACTTCATTTTTTATTATTCATTTTACTCCTAAACAATAATTGTAAAAAATATTTTATTTTTAATACTTATGTATAGTTAAATATTGCCCCTACTCAATGGAAACCTAAGCTAATGGTGGCGACAGTAAACCCCCTATTTGTGTAGTTTCTATATATATATATATTCTTTTTAGTTGCTTTATTTCCTTTTTGTTTATTCAAGTTAAATGATAAGATTGTCATTTTACACGAACTTAATTTATTTTTTCAAAGGTTGGAGACGAATTGTGCAATTTACCTAAATACAGGTACAATAGCATCAGAGGTCCCCAAACTTTGACTTGTAAAGAATTATGCTCCCTAATCTAGGAATCATGACACTTAGAGGATGTTCAATTTGCTATTTCCAGTTATAAAACACCCAAAACTTGTTCAATTTGATATTTTTTAAATCGCATTTTTGAAGATAAGATTAAGTTTATAATATAAAACTCAAAACAAGACAATCATTACTTGCCAATTGTACTCCACTTTCAAAACTCTTCGACAATAAAGCAAAATCAAACAAAATCCTACTCTCAATATTTTTCAATCATTAACAACGATGATTCCAAAATCTTCAATTTTGACAATCCCCTTCCTCGTCATCCTCTCAACAATAATCCTCTCCTACGAATCAAGAAAAAGCAAATAATGTGTTTTCTTTGTGTAACGATACATAGGTGCTAACGAATTATGGGTTCATATTCAGATTTAATTTGCTTCATGGTTGATCTTTTTATTCGATAAAAACAATTTCGTCCCTCTCTCGTTGTGCCACCATCACCCCTCCCTCTTTAGTAGAAATTCACACGTTGCTATTTTCCATCCTAAAATTGAAAAAATCTTACTCCTCACGATCAACTAATTATGCATATGAGGTTTTTTTTTCTCTTCGTCTGAAGAATTTGGGGTTCTGCTTTGGTTAATTTTTTTCTTAATTTTATTTGTGTGGTTGGTTATAACAATATATGGTTTCTCTCCATAGGAAATTCCTTTTGGTGGGTTAATGCTGACAACATTGCATAGGAGATTGCTAGATTCCACAGGAACTTGGTATATTAAATAAGATCAGAAAATTGGGAAGAAGGAAAAAGAAATGTAACAGATTATACAGCTGTAATTCTACAACTGGAAGAAGCTGGAGCTACAAACCGGAGCTGGGGCAACTGGAGCTAGAGTTGTTTTTGTTAATTAGTTAGTTAATCCACGTGTCCATATTGTATTGGTATGAACAGTTAGTTAGTTAGTTAGTTAAAGTTAGTTAGATATCTTTCTATTTAAAGGCACATTGTAATGTAGTGTACTTTTGATTTTTCTTTCCATAATTGAGGAAAACATTCAGCTCAATTTCTTCTCAATTTGTTCAATATGGTATCAGTGCAACATTTACTTCATTCATTCCTCTGTAAACTGGATCATTGTTATTGATCTCTTTTCTTTACAATCACCTGCCTTTCTACTTGATCATGACACTTGCAGCAGATGCACAAATTCCTCCTTCATTAATGAGCAATTCCGCCATTGATGATGGATCTAGTCCATACTTCATTCACCATTCAGACAATCCGAGACTTGTACTTGTTTCACAGCCTCTAACCAGTGACAATTATGCTTCATGGAATAGAGCAATGGTTATTGCATTGTCTGTGAAAAACAAGATTGGTTTCATAAATGGATCCATCTCTCGACCTCAAGAAAATGATGATCTACTTAATCATTAGATCCGCAACAATAACATTGTCATTTCATGGATACTCAATTCAGTTTCTAAAGAAATTTCTGCTAGTGTTATCTATTCAGAATCTGCTCATGACATATGGCTCGATCTAAAGAAGAGATATCAGAAGCGCAATGGACCACACATCTTTCAATTAAGGTGTGAATTGATGAACCATACATAGAGACAATCTTCTGTGAGTTCATACTTTACAAAATTGAAGACAATCTGGGAAGAACTTAGCAATTACAGGCCAATATGTTCGTGTGGAAGGTGTAACTGTGGGGGATCTAAGAAACTTGCTGATCATTATCAAACAGAATATGTGATGTCGTTTTTAATGGGTTTAAATAACTCATTTGCTCAAGTCAGGGGACAGCTATTACTCATGGATCTCATACCCCATTAACAAAGTGTTTTCTCTTGTTTCTCAAGAAGAGCACCAAATGAATATTAGTGCAACTTCTAATGCCACCATTGGATTTTAATCTATGGCATTTTATGCCAGAAGTGACATCAAGAATGTTAATACTGGGCAATTGTACAACAAGGTTCAGAGGAAAGAAAGGCCTATGTGTACATACTGTGGGTTTTCCGGCCATTATGAGGATAAATGCTACAAATTACATGGTTATCCTTCTGGATATAAGACCAAACAGAAGCCTACCTTTGGTACTCAATCTGGTGCAAACAAATCACCAAATTATGTTGTTGCTAATCAAGTTTTTGAATCCAATTCAGAGCAACCACAGAGCAGTGTAGAAGATTTTATGCAGACACTGAATCAGGATCAATATCAGCAATGGATGAACATGCTAAGCAGTCACTTAGCATCGACAAAGGTGGATACTGGTGCTGATAATTTATACTTGAATCAAGTATCAGGTACTTGTTTCTCCACTTCTAATAGCATGTTGCTTAATTCTCATAAACATTAGGTGGTGGATTTTGGAGCTAGCTGCCATATTTGTTCTCATTATTCTGCTTTCACTATCATGAAACGGGTACATAACACTTTTATTACTCTGCCAAATCATGAAAGGATTTCGGTTAAGTTCACCGGTACGGTGAAAGTGACTCCAAATTTGATGTTAGAGGATATACTATATGTCCCACAGTTCAAATTCAACTTGATGTCAGTGAGTTCTTTAACTAGGAATTTAGTTGTGGAGATAAAATTCATTATTGATTCATGCTTTATTCAGGATTTGCATAGCCAGAGGATGATTGGCAAGGGTGAAAGATTAGATGATCTATACATATTGAATGGTAATTCATTTGATGTAATACAGAGTAGTAACATGAGTTTATTTCAAAATGTCTCAGTTTCTTCATCTGTAAATAATGTGAATGCTTATGTTTGGCATCACAGACTTGGGCACGTATCTTTTCAGAAGTTAAATTTGTTGAGAGACCAATTGCATATGATTTGTAATAAAGACAAGAACCATGAATTAGTTCCTTGTGATATATGCCATTTAGCCAAGCAAAGAAGGCTCTCTTTTAGATCTTATAACCATATGTCTCCTAATGCATTTGATCTAATTCATTGTGATACATGCGGGCCTTATCATGTCCCTACACACTCGGGGTATAAATATTTTTTGACAATAGTAGATGATTATACCTGTTTCACTTGGGTATATCTTATGAAATACAAGTCAGATGATCATTCCATCATTCCCAGATTCTTTAAAATGGTTGAAACTCAGTTCCATAAGTCTGTCAAGAAATTCAGATCAGATAATGGTCCTGAGTTGCAGTTTACTGAATTTTTCAATTCCAAATGAGTTCTACATCAATTTTCTTGTGTGGAAAGACCTGAACAAAACTCAGTGGTAGAGAGAAAGTACCAACACCTTCTCAATGTTGCTAGAGCTTTATATTTTCAAGCTCGAGTTCCTATCCACTTCTGGGGTTGTGTGTTCTAACTGCCACATTTCTTATTAACAGAACTCCAACATCAATTTTATAAAATAAATTTCTTTTCTCTCTGTTTTATAATTCTCCAGTGGACTACTCTTCACTTAGAGTGTTTGGTTGCTTATGCTTTGCTTCCACTCTACCCTTACAAAGATCAAAATTTCATCATAGAGCTAAGGCATGCGTATTTGTTGGTTATCCCCCCGAAATAAAAGGGCTATAAACTCTATGACATTGCTTCAAAATCTTTTCTAATCTCTAGGGATGTTGTTTTCCATGAACAATTTTTCCCATTCCATTCTATAACTCATGAATCAGATGATGTTGATCTTTTTCCACAGATTGTATTACCAAAATCTGCCTCTGATATTCGAACTTGTAATCCACCTTCCCTCTCAAGTTCTGATTTTGGTATTTCCACCAATGATTTACCTAATGCATCACCTTCTGAAGTGCCAACTGAAGTTGCCAGCAATTCACAGGATTCAGAATTTGATTCTTCTCATATTAATCATCATCCTTCTAATAATAAGCCTTCTATAGATCCTATTGGAATCAAAAGATCCTCTAGGACTAGTAATCCTCCTTCATATCTTAGGGACTTTCATTGTAATCTCTTGAAAAATTCTCAGCAATTTTTTGATAAATCACCATATCCACTTTGCAAATACATATCCTATACTCGTTTTTCTCCTACACACAACAACTTTCTTCTATCTGTTTCCTCAAATTTTGAGCCCCAATTTTATCATCAAGAGTAAAATTTGATCATTGGAGAGAGGCTATGGCATCTGAATTGAGAGTAATGGAGATGAACAAACTTGGTCCATCACCAGTCTGCCTAAGGGTAAACATTCTATAGGCTGGAAATAGGTTTATAAAATCAAATATAAATCAGATGGTAGCATAGATAGATACAAAGCTTGATTGGTAGCAAAGGGGTATACTCAGCAACAAGGATTGGATTTTATCGAGACTTTCTCTCATGTTGCTAAACTAGTAACTTTAAAGTTCTATTAGCTATTGTAGCATCGAATCAATGGCAGATCACACAGCTGGATGTTAATAATGCATTTCTCAATGGTGATTTGTTTGAAGAAATCAATATGGATCCTCCAATGGGATATAATAAACAAGTCAATACTGGTAAACAGGGAGAGCACTTGGTATGCAAACTTCATAAATCAATATATGGCTTGAAGCAAGCGTCAAGGCAGTGGTTTTCAAAGTTTTCAAATGCTCTTATTCAACATGGATTTAACCAATCAAAGTCTAATCATTCTTTGTTTACCAAAGGTTCGGCAGTTGTTTTGTAGCTTTGCTAGTTTATGTGGATGATATCATTATTATCGAACCTAATCATCAAGCAATTGAATCTCTAAAGAGCTTCCTGCATAGCCAATTCAAGTTGAAAGACCTTTGGCAGTTGAAGTGCTTCTTGGGTTTGGAGATTGCTAGATCATCTAAATGCATTTTCTTATCTCAACGCTATTACACTCTTCAACTTCTTGAAGACACATGTTTTCTAGCATGTAAATCTGCTGCTTTACCCATGGATTCGAAGATTCGTCTCAGTTCATTTGAGGGTGAACTCCTTAATGATGCTTCAATGTATAGAAGGCTTGTTGGTCGACTGTTATACCTCACCATCACAAGGCCTGATATTACATTTGCAGTCCACAAGCTGAGTCAGTTCGTCTCTCAACCAAGACAGCCACATTTAGATGCAGCTCATCACCTCTTGCAGTATATCAAGTCTACTCCAGGTCAAGGGATCTTGTTTTATGTACATTCTTCCTTTCAATTACGAGCTTTTTCAGACGCAGATTGGGGGTCTTGTCTTGATTCAAGGAAATCTATCATGGGATTTTGTGTATTTTTAGAAGACTCATTGATTTCATAGAAAGCTAAGAAACAAACAACTCTGTCCAGATCCTCAGCTAAAGCAGAATACCGTGCATTGGCGTCTACTGCTAGTGAATTGATATGGATTAACCAGTTACTTATTGATTTTTAGATTTCACCAACCATTCCTGCCTTAATTTTCTGTGATAATCAAACAGCCATTCACATTGCTTCTAATCCGATTTTTCATGAATGCACTAAATATATCGAGATTGATTGCCATTTTGTAAGAGACAAAGTTGTTGATGGCTTTATAAAACATTTACCTATTCGAACACAACACTAACTCACTGATGTTTTCACCAAAGCGTTACTTGCTTCACTTCTATTTCCCTTATTATCCAAGATGGATGTCATCAATCTTTATTGTCCATCTTGAGGGGGAGTAACATATTATACAGCTTTAATTCTACAACTGGAAGAAGCTGGAAGAACAACTGGAAGAAGCTGGAGCAACTGGAGCTAGAGTTATTTTTGTTAATTAGTTAGTTAATTAATCCACGTGTCCATATTGTATTGGTATGAACAGTTAGTTAGTTAAAGTTAGTTAGATACCTTTCTATTTAAAGGCACATTGTAATGTAGTTAAAACGTTCAGCTCAATTTCTTCTCAATTTGTTCAATAAAATGTGTTACACTTTTTATAGCAATCATTAAATGAAAATTTCATAAAATAATTTCTAAAAATTTCAAACCAAACTTGTTATCCAGTTTTCTATTTTAAGAAATAATTATCAGAGTGACAAATCAAATGCAATTTCTGCAATCTTAAGACAAACACTCAAAACACAATCTTGTTATCCAGTTTTCTGTTTTGAGAAATAATTATCAAAATGACAAACTAAACGCAATTTCTGTTGTTTGTAAAATGGATTTGAGTGATGATTTTAAAATCAAACTTACCAACCTTACCAAAATTGGACAGAGTAAGGACAAGAAATTAAAGAATATACACCACATAAAAGATATTAAAATGTCAATGAAAATGGACAAAGTAACACCAAGAGAAATGAATGCAAAATCGAAGTAAGAGTTGAATTCTTTGTCTTTAAATCGAATTTACCCAATAATGGTGCCTACAGATGACAGCAATCAACTCCCAAGATACAACAATTACATTCTTGTATTTGTAGTACTCTAAAACACAAGAACAACGAACCAAAATATGGCTTTTGTACTCCTTTCAAATGAAATGGAAACAAATTTTTATACAGAGTTTTGGCTAATGAAATATGAATTTTTATATTATGTTATGATTGCATATCATTTGAATGAAGTAAATGACGTTTCAATGGTCTAATTTATAGAGGAGGAGAGGTTGTAAGTGAAATGACACACCTCAAAATTTAGCAACCATTGCTAAGGATCACAATTTTTGCTATCGCTCGCTGTCACTAGAGCGTTAGGCGAGCGATGGAGTTCAACAAATTCTCGACTTATTTTCTCCTTTTTCTTTCTAACTTTAGACCGTAATTTATCATTCATTCGGAATTGGTTTTGAGATTTCAAATATACCAAAACGATCGACTCAACGAGTAGAACTAGTCTATTTATTTTCATAATTTGACTATTGGATCATGTCCGAATATTTGACTGAAGTTGACATGAATGTCACTTTACCATAGTTTTATACTTAACCAATTCCAATAATTTATGTAATCTTAAAACAGACACTTAAAACATAATCTGAAAATGAAATCAAAACTAAAAATTGAAATACAAACCAAACTGAATCATTCTCAGTTTGTTCATATAGCATTTTCGTGGTATCTAGATGCATGTTTGTGATTAATTTAATCCACTTTCCTATCCAAGATACAAGTCAGTAATGAATGATTCTCAACGGAACGAAAATGAGAAATTGCAGAAGAGCTTGAAAAATCATAGGAATTTGATTTTTGGCTTCTTGTTATTTTGTTTTTATGCTTTTGTATTTGAATGTTTGGCCTTTTGGCTTGTAATAATAGGTTTTCCTTGAGCTGTTTATGGAACTAGATTGTGATGTGTTTGGGTAAATTCCAGCATTTTCAATTGGCTTTAGTCCTCGATGTACTGAGTGTTATTTAATGAACCGTTGATGTGCAATGGCTTTTGTGTAATGTTTTCTAATGGATGGTTTGTTTGTTCTTGTGACTCATCTATAAGAGATAGAAGTTGTGTACTCTCTTTTCCACATGTAAATCACTATCACATGGTCAAATGTCTTGTTTTTGCAAGCACCTCCAAGTTAATAAACAAAATACCAGTTTTCTAAAAGATGTCTAGGCGTGAAGCGCGGGCGACGCCTAGCAGTAAGCTCAAAATTAAGAAGTTGATCGCTTAATGAGTGACTAGGCGTAGTTAGGCGCGTTTTATTAAAAAAAAAATTCATTTTTTAAAAACCTTTTATTTGGTTTTTAGTTTCGAATTATTTCTTTGAAAATTGTATAATTAACTAATTCTAGAAATTATAAGTAAATATAGTATTTTACAGTTTTGCTACATGTACTATTTGGTTTTACAGTTTTGTTGGCAGGCTCAATGTACCTGACTTCTAGGCCCTGTTTGATTCACATTCTAAAAAAAATTCATTCTTTCAATACTTATTTTCAATCATACATTTTTCAATAAAATATTATTACACGCAAATTCAAAACTTTTTCTTATTTTTTAACCACATATTTCTCATCACATCACTATTTAAAATGCATTATTTTCTTAAGAATGTGCATCAAACAAGGCCCTAATGTTGAGACTTGATCTAGCTGAGATGACAGGCTCAATGGAGTATTATACCAATCATGTGAGATCATAAAATAGCTCTCATGTAACCTTTTTCGTTAAAATTGATCAATAAATCAAAGGTAAAAGATATAGCACTATTAAAAAAATTTTAGATAAGTAATAGCACTTTCATTTTTTTTAAAAAAATATTTTATTTAGTACCGGAGTGATCAATAGCGGATTTAGGGGGCTGAGCTCCCATTTCAAATTTGCATGTATAATTTTTTTTTTTTTAATGTGAAATTTTCTTTCTACATATTAAACTTGCTTTATTTTTTTTTTAGTCTAGTCATTGATCTACCCTTCGGAACGAAGTGCTTTTCACAAAAAAGGCTTATACCTAGGTTGGAGATAACGTTGTACATGCCCATTAAAGTGAGGTGAATGTGAATTTGGAGTTGGACAAAACTTTTGAATCAAACTCGAATCGAACTGAATCGAATCGAGTGGTTCTTCTTAACTTAAATATCCGAATGAGTATCTGAATCGAGAACCGACAAGTTCGGTTCGATTCGATTCTTGATTCTAGACAAGAACCGAATAACTGAATATCCCTAATTTTTTTATCTTAAATAAGTCAAATTATTTTATTTTTTAAAAAATAAATTTGCTAACTAATTAATTTAACCCAAACCCAAAATATGATTTTTCCTGTTTCTAATTTCCAGACCAAGTTCAATTAATCAAATTGACCTAAATTTTATCCAAATTTCTTATTCTACCGCAATGCCGTTTCTGTATAAAGAAATCGAATTGGAAGCTTTTCTTTATTATTGTGAGCTCGCTGTCTTCCCATTCCTGAAATTTTAACTGCCAAGTCTATGGAGAATTCAACAAAGAGAAGAACAAAAGATATCACAAGATTATATTATGTTATTTTGCCCTTGTTTGACACACATTCTAAAAAAAATACATTCTTTCAAAACTCATTTTCAACCACACATTCTTCAATAAAATAATATTTTACATCACATCAATAATTTTTTCTTACGTTTTAACAACATATTTCTCATCGTATTACTATTTAAAATACATTATTTCCTCAATAATATGTATCAAACACACTATTTGTAAGAGCTAAAATTGAACACGTCATTAGTTAAATTAATGTAGTGTTGTTGTAAATATAAAAAAAAATTAATTATTGTACGTAACCTGAAAATTGAAGGGAACAGAACTGAATCGGACTATAGGTGAATCTACCATGTTGAGTGGCTTCTCTTTTTACGACTACATTTATAGTCATATCTTCATGCATTCCTTCTTGGGAATAAACTCATTTTGAAATAGCCAAACTAGAATCACCATCATTTTGAGTACCAAGCACAAGTTGAACCTGTCTTGTGTCTACACCACCACCATGGACTTGATTCATATTTTCACCAGCGCCTATTTAATGAAGATGTGCTTCAATCGTGTTTTCAACTAACCTTTATTACAATAGTTACAAAATGCTTCATCAGATGGAGTGCTCGAAGTATGAAAAAATTGGGTACCCTCATCATTAGAAAATTCCATTAGCACTTAAGATTAAAAAATTATATATAAGAACATTAATAGAGCAAAATATTTCAGAATGTTAATAGTGAATAGAATATTTATAGAGGAAAATATTGTTGAACAATAATTGAAGAACGAAATTATTGAATAAGAATTGGACATGGAGAATATAATGATAAAATTTGAATACTTTTAGAAGAAAATTATGCATTTTTAAAATATTAGGCCATGTTCTCTTTGTCGTTTTCAAGTCGTTTTCTGTTTTTAATTTTCCAAAACAGCGAAAACGCGTTCTCTATCTTATTTTCGAAAACTCGTTTTTGAAAATGGAAAAAAAAATACAACTAAAAACGGAAAATGACCAAATCATCGTTTTGGAAAATACAGTAAGAAAACAACGAAGATTACCAAAACACGGGAAACGCCGTTTTCTCTCAACTCTCTCCCTCTCTCTCTCTCAAAACGCAGGCAACAGTTTCCCTCTCTCTCAACTCTCTCCTCCCTGTAAATCGATCTCCTCTCACAAACCCACAACCAAAACACCAAAACAGATCTTGTTGCCAAATCAAGCACAGTAAACGGATCTTCAAATCAAGGGCTGTTTGTTTTGGTTTAGCCGAATCGAAGGCTTCACGACGGGCATTTTGAATCAAGGTGGCGCATCTTCAAATCAAGGTTTGAAATCTTTGCTTGTGATAATTTTAGGTTATTTTCTTGCTATTCCATGTCATATTTGTTGGGTCCGATTTCGCCTCTGTTTTTGTATTTGTTTGGTGTGAAAATTGTGGCGGATTGGATAATAGTTGGAGCGGTCAATTGTACGGGGGAAGGGTAGATGGTGGTGGAGGCGGAATTGCAGGTTGAATTCGTAGGGGGAAGGGTAGCTGGTGGTGGAGGCGTAATTGCAGGTTGATACATTGTCGATGAGGAAAGAGGATTTCATTAGGTATAAATACTAGTCTACCGACTGCTATTAAATACGAATGGGGCAGATACATTGTTGATGACGAAACATGAACTATGATGCACTTATTTTATATTTCAATGGCTTCTGAAAGCAAAATAGTGGTGGGCATGGACTGAAACATGAACTGTGTGGCTGGGTTGATTCTAGGGTGGCGTTCTTAGTGCTGATTGCCTGTAGAGTAGAAGAAGTTGGATAAGTTGGTGTTTCCATATGCAAGGAGCTTGGGAGGATGCCATCCATCCTCTGTGCATTGCAGTGTGTCTGGCTGGAGACTTACAGCTACACTCTTCTTTGTTTTCCCTGTCATTTGGTGTTGTATATAACGTGTTTGTTAAAATACCTCTGTGACCGGTACTAGTCTCTCTCTCTCATGTTGTTTTTCATTGAAGACAGCCGAATGCCTTGCCTGAAGAATATTCGAGGGCCAACAAGGAGCTACGGAGGCTCGGAGATTCAATGGATCTTATAACGGAGTTGAGGACCAAACAGAAGGTAGTAGATTCATTTTAAGCCTGAAAATATTTGCTTACCATTGATATAATTTATTTTAGGAACTGGGGGAGATGAGGCTTCTTTGTTCGCAATGGACATATTCAAAATGTAGGTGGCTAGTACTATATTGGATATACATTACCAGTCCATTGCTTTTTTTAATTTTACAAGCAGAATTTTTAAGAGTACGACTTAGATAGAATTAAATCAGCTTTAGTTTACCTTATTTTTCTATGTAGAATAGCAAAAGGTTCCAGTTGTACTTAAATATTAGCATAGCTATATCTATTTGTTCCCATTTTTTATTCTTGATCAATTGTTATTCACTTTCATCATCTCATGTTTTTCTATATCATCTGCTAGAACAAGGCCAAAGCACTTAAAGTATTGTGTGCAAAGTTATATGAGAGGGAAAGAACTAGCGGTTCACCACTAGGAAGAATGGCCACAATGGACGAAGAGGAGCCTCCAACTTCAGCCGGTATAGAAGAGAGTAACCAAGTGGTGGTTACAAGAGCCAGGCCACAGAGGGCTAACAATAAGAAAGCTACATATGTTCTAAGTGATGATGATTCTGAAGATGCTGCTACTGCAGCTGTAGATTTGGACAGTGATGCAGCTGAATATTCAATCAGTGATGTTGCTGACGATGACTCTGACTTCAATTAAGAATAGTAATTCTTGTAGTTCATTTTAGAACATAGCAATCTATACTTGGGAACTACTGAATTTCGTTTATAGCCGGTGAACTTGCTTGCTTCCAATGAAAAGGCAATTTTCTCTGGTGTTTCATGATTAAATCAGTTGGGATTGGATTAATGCATTGCAGAGTTGTAATAGCAAATTCAGTATTAGATTTCTTACCATCATTGATTCACATTCTTGCTTAGGATGGTAAAACATAAAATTTACATATATTTAATTAAATGAGCTTTAAATATTTTTCGAATCATTGGAAATGATATCAGTAGTACGAGAATAATACAGTATAAGAAGTATTAAGGAAGAAAAATGACCTGAAATATTGTTAATAATATTGTCCATTTTTTTCAAATATTGAGTACCAAACATGCACCAAATGAATAAGACACCAAATGTCATCAATATGGAAATCTGACATCGATAAGATTGATTTCAAAATATTTATTATCATGTTAATTTGAGATTAGTGCTCCTTTTTTTGCAACTTGATTAGGTTTGGTTGTAACATGGTGTTAGCTAATTCTTATGTACAAGGACAAAAACAAGGATTTGTCAAATTTAATTTAGGTTATATTTTTTTATATCTAGAAAAAAAAAATTTATTTCAAGATTCACCAATTTCAAAATTTATATGTTATTTAATACTATATTAACATTAAACCATTAAAATTTATTGAATAATCAAATTTTGTTTAATAAAATATTATTAAAAAAAATTCTCAAAATTTCAAAGTAAACGCGTTTTCCATTTTTATGTTTTCGAAAACAGTTTTTCAGAATGGCAAAAAGAACGATTTTTCAGAAATTTCAAAACAGACACTCAAAACACAAAACACAAAACACAAAACGAATTCAAAACTCAAAACACAAAACTGAAATACAAAGAGAACGCCCCCTAACATTTTCTATTTCAATTCTCAATTTATGTAATTTAGTCACGTTCATGTAATTTATCTAAAGTCTCCAAATAAGCGACTATATCCTTGAACACAGCCACATGATCTTCTAAAGATCTGCTTTCTGCCATGCGATAATAATACAACATCTAGAGCTAAATGCAAGCTAGCAGTTTGGAGCTCCAGTACCACACTCTTTACGCGGGTAATCTTAATATATATGTATATATATATAGTTCAACAGGGTTGTTATGTTGTTGTCTGGGATGTTGGTGGTGGCTGATCACAAAATAAAGAGTGGGAGCAACATGGTCACTCAACAATAAGTATGATGCTCTTTTAATATTTTTTTTCCTAACATCTCTAGCCACGGATTGTGATCGTATTTCGTGTTCTGTATGCTGATTCTTTCAGTTTAATAATAATAATTATTATTATTATCACGAGGTGTTTGATTCGCCCTACCAATTGTGTCATTTAAAAAGAATAATAAAAAAAATTCTTGCAATCAAATTTGTTTTTGTTATCTGATGAGCTGCAAACATGCTTTAATATGATAATTGATTAAAAAATGTGGTAGTTTGTATACACATACTGCTCTCAGGTATATGCAGGAATATTTCATTCATTGATTTACACTTTGCAGTACTGTTTCCCTCGATTTGCTCATTTGTTATCAAGTCATATTATTATCGTACTTATATATGGTGTCCTTCACTTAGAATCTCTTTGTAGTTTATATAGTGTCTTAGACATGTCAGCATGGTGTTATGTTGGTGGTAATGGTGCAAAGTAAGATATTTAAACAGTGAATGACCAGCTTGCATCTTTATAAAAGATGAAAAACACAGTAAATATTCCCTCTTGGACTGCTGCTTCTCACGCTAGCTTTTGATCCTTGGTATATCACCTTAGCCCTCCTAGATTGTGTGTTTCTGCACCGACTCCCAATCTTAACATCGTTATCTTCGATGGATTAAAAGACATTGGTTATATATATAGGAGAACGTGTTTGGGATAAAAAGGGGTTCAAAAATAAGTGTTAGAAGCAAAACAGGATTTCTGGTTGTTGATCTATCACTCGATCGATAGGCGATCAACAGTTAAGTAGTCGTCGATATTTTCATCGCAACTTTCACTCTCGATATCGGATTGAGGTGATTCAAAGTGAGTTAGAAAAATAACTCAAAGAGATACAATTATTCTAGAATAGCCTCATCCACCAATGACAACTAACTTCATCAATTCGCCATGATAATAATCATTATACAATTTCATAATATGCTCCCGTAAATGAATGCCCTTCACTGTAGCATCACTCAGGCTCTTCTTATTCCCCTACAAGAAGTCGAGCAAACACAGTTCGAAGACAGATGTAACACCAATTATGGACTCAGGACAAAAATAAACTAATGATGATAGTGTGAACCATACCGCTCATGAATCTATTGAAAGGATGACCAGAAGCGTAATTGTTGCACACGCCAGGAATCATATTGTAAATTCTGACCCAAATTGTTACATGTTAATAGAACATTCAGCTTCGAGCCAGCAGCCATAATAATTAACGAACTATTCAGAGTAAATTTCTGAAATCAATGAGACGGGAATGATTATGGAACCTGAATCCACAGATAAAATCTCACGCTCCATGGCTTCAGCTTTCACCAATGGTGAAATAAAAAACTGAGCAAACCTGAAACATGAAAACAATAAGAAAATACACCTGTAGTTAACTATTTAAATCCACCACCCTATACGACATGATAACCACACAAGATTCATATACATAATCATACAGCCAAATATTTATAATCCATGGTGTACCCTTTAGCTACAAGAAGCACTAGGATCATCCCCATCTGTAATTCAACATAATTCACTGATCACAAAAGTTAAGGCTCCATTTTATTTTGCATTTGTCCAACACATGAAGTACCTGAAAAAGAAATCTTGAACGATCATTCTAAGTTCTAATACTTAGAGTAACCTTTCTTATCCCTCGGTTCAACCTTTGCTTCAAAAACAGAAAACTTCCTATTTAAGAGGGTCCTAAACAATCTGCCTGAAATGAACTTAATATGAGATTCATAAACTCAAATGAAAATGAAACTTTTTCCTTTTGTGGTGTGACCTGGGCTGTGCCCAGGATAATTCATCTTCCATCAAAGTGCCAAAAAACTTTATAATACTCAAAAAAGAAAGATTAAGAAAATATTCCTCATAGAAATTCAAAATAATACCAATTAACAAAAAATGCTGCAACTATAAAAACATGTTCACAACAAATAATAGGTATAAACCACCATACTTAATAGAACCGACCTAGACATTGACCTGGCCAAGGCATTGGGTCATCGGGTTGCTGGTTAAACCTATTTTAAGTTATATTGTTTTAAGTCAATGGGGTTATTGCTTAGAAAATTATGCAGCAATTTCTATTTGAATAAGCTCAAAGTTTCAAGTTAATTGTCACTAATAATATTTGTATCAATAAATTATTTATATTTTAAACTTATATGTTACTATAATATTTGAATATTTTAAATTTATATGTTACTCTAATGTCTGCATTTTAGTTTTATAATTTTGTATAACATAGAATTTCCATTAAAATTTATAATTCTCATTTTTGTTATGTATAAAACATTTTACCATTTATCAGTCGAAAACTCGTGTGTATTAAGAAAATTGATTCATCTTAACTAAAAATAATTTCCCTATTCATAATAAATCCATAAAACAATTATTTGATCTAGCCCTCAACTATAATTTTTTTTCAAAAAAATATGACATTAACAATAGATGAGTTATTATAAAATATTATAATTTATTAATACACAAACTGTAATAACTACTTAGTGGCTCCAACAGTGTGCTCTAGCCGTTTTCTAGAAGGAGCACATGAGACCAATTCCCTCATCCCAAGTTATAATTTTAAATTTTAAGAGTAGGTCAAAAACCGGTCAGCTGGGCCGCAAGTTCAACAAAAAATCGGCAGTCTTCCCGGATTTTGAATATGTCAAATGCATACCCGTCTATCAAGTTCAACCGGCCCGGTTAAGGGTTCGGGCCACCGGATTTCAGGCTAGGCTGGGCTGGGTTTTATAACCATGGACATCACAATAGAATGTGAAGGAGGGAATCATAATACAAAAGCTAAAACAAAATTCAGTCCAATAATCACAAGAAAGGTACTAAAAAAGCTATGTAGCACCCAACTTGGAAACAAAAGGGGTTAGGTGAAAATTAAGTACATGAGGCAAAGACGAGAAAAGGATTGTGAACACAGAAGCTTAGGTCAAATAAGCAAACTGAGAATATGCTCCATTAATATGAGAAGCATTGGCCTCATTTTAAGGCCATCGAATGTTAAATTAAAGCTAATAGGCAAAAGTACAAGAAAAGTGAGAGAAAATGATTACTAAATAAAATTAATCAGTAAAACCCTCTTCATTGAAATGTTCTCCTGTTCATGGAAAGTAAACCTGGGAAATACAATCAAACATATGACACGGTTTCAACATCTTATATACATTCGCAGGTGTAAAGAACAATTATTAAAATATACAACAGTATACTTGTCGCTTGTTTCATGAATGCAATTGAAAAAAGGTCCATGGGTGGGGCAAAGATGGTTTTTTAATACTATAAAGTACATAAACTTGCATTTACCTTGTCAAGGCACCCTTAAGAAACTCCCCGTTCACGGAAAAATAGTAGCATGTGCGCTCGGTTTCCGTGTGTGCATTCGAGAAACCTCCATGCTCCGACAAGTAACTGGCATACTACCAAAGAGAAGATTCAATCTAGCAGGCCAAATAGCTATCTTGATCACATCATGGAAGATTTTACATTACAGTTTATGATACAAGTTACATCTACTCAGCAAATAGCACTGCAGTATAAAACCAAACAAGCTCAAAATAAAGAGAGATCGTGATATTTTACTTTCCATCACTTTTGAGGAAAAGTAGAAAATCCTGTTTGATTACACATTTAGGACATTCTCTTGTTCAGTCAATGAAAAAGTTACATGCACACTTGATTAGAAAAGCAAAACCAGGCAAAGGAAATAAGATATACCAACAGACCTCATTTTCATCCGGAAAAAGAGCACTCCCCATGAAAAGCATGTGCTCTGCAAAGAACTCTCAACGTTAGTTGCGTTTGATTTATAATACAAAATATGCTAAACATTTCCTGTTTTCTCCTCCCCTTGAGCAAATACACTATTATGCTCAACTTGACCATACTATTATTCCACATAATGAGTCGGTGACAGACGCATATTTTACCATATTAAAATCGAAAATACCTCTAAAATCTCTGCTTTAGTCAATCAGTTCTACTACAAAAGATTTCATAACTTTTTATTCTTTGAAATGGCTAAGGGAAGTAGCCGGTTTCCAGAGTGTAGCACTCCCGGGACTGAGATTAAAGCTCGAAAATATAAATTTTCAATGACCGCAAATTTGACTTGAAAATTAATACGAGCTTTGAGTTGATACTGAACTAACTGAATCACGTTTTCATTTATATGGCAACAAATAATATCAGGTATACATTTGAGCATGAGAAAGAGAGTACGATTAAATTATGCATGCATATTTTTTGACCGAATATGATTACAAACAAAGTAAATAAATAGATCTATATGAAGGCAGATTATCAAAACTCCAAAAGAACATTTTTGTTGTGATCGGAAAAAGGTAAACAATTGGAAGGATTGTTCTTGCGGAGGATGGATTTCCTTTGATTTTATGTTAATTCAAGTATCATGGTTGAGATTCTATATAAAAATTAACGTACAATATTAACTTTTTTTAGCATGAGACCAAGCCTTGTTTAACCCTCTCAACCCCAGGTTAGTTTGAAGTTTTAATATGTTTGGCTTGAAAATAACAAGTTAAGCTTGTGTGCCTCAAGTCAACTTGGCTTAACTGGTCCTACACTCTAATTATGCTATGTCCTCCAAAATCAAACAAACCAAAAAAAGTTAGCTAATAATAGATGTTATAAAAAGAGAAGTAACGTCTAGAAAAAAACCTAAAAAATGCGCCAGGCCTTGTGCCTCATTTGAATCCGAAAAGCTTCCTACTCCAACACACATTGCAGCCGCTACCTGCTAAAATCAACCAAAAAAAAAACATAAGAATAAATCTCAATTGCTTAACAACTTTATTTCCCCAAATTTAAAACAATGTTCACCCCCTTCACTGCCAATCCTTCCATTCCAATTTCCTTGATTCCTTCTTCTTCATCTTCATTTGAGTAAATCTCGAAATCGTTAACTTTTTCTTCTTCTTTATTTTCATTTTAGTAATTCTTGAGGTCGTTAACTTGAGTTTCATTGAAGTAAACCTCGAGATCATGAACTAGCATTGCACAAAATCCATGAGGAAGTCTAATATACCTATACAGATGCGTATCTGTCACCGACGTCACAATTTAGTTCTAGACAATGGCCTCCATTCAGCGAGTATATTCGAATATGCGATCATAAGAGCGAGTTCGTTTATTAATATTTAATTAAATAATATTAAAAATTATTATATATATATATATATATATATAATTTTTACGTTTAAGTGCGTTTACATATATATTAGATAATTTTTATTATTAATAAATGAACTGCTTTATGATCGCAGATTCGAATACTCGCTGAACGGAAACCATTATCTCGAACAAAATTGTGAAGTCGATGACAGATACACATCTGTATAGGTACATTAGACTTCCTGACGGACTTTGTGCAATGCTGGTTCATGATCCCGAAGTTTACTTCAATGAAGATCAAGTTAATGACCCCAAGAATTACTTGAATGAAAAGAAAGAAGAAGAAAAAGTTAACGATCTCAAGATTTACTCAAACGAAGATGACGAAGAAGGAACCAAGGAAATTGGAATGGAAGCCTTGACATTGAAGGGGGTGAATATTGTTTTAAAGTTGGAGAAATAAAGTTGTTAAGCAATTGAGATTGGTTCTTATGTTTTTTTTTTTGGTTGATTTTCGCAGGTAGCGACAGCAATGTGTGTTGGAGTAGAAAGCTTTTCGGATCCAAATGAGACACAAGGCCTGGCGCATTTTTTAGATTTTTTTCTAGACGTTACTTCTCTTTTTATAACATCTATTCTTAGCCAACTTTTTTGGTTTGTTTGACTTTGGAGGACATGGCATAATTAAAGTGTAGGACCAGTTAAGCTAAGTTGACTCGAGGCACACAAGCTTAACTTGTTATGCAAACTTATCTTGTTAATTTTTAAGCCAAACATATTAAAACTTCAAACCAACATGGGGTTAAGAGGGTAAGCTCGACTAGGGATGGCAAAAAAACCCGACAAACCCGATACCCGCGGGGCCCCGGTCCGAATGGGGCGGGGAAAACCCGCTTAAACGGGGTCCCCGCCCCGTTTAAAAAAAAAAAA
>CAIGRT010120597.1:0-12808 GCA_903798405.1 Fraxinus platypoda | reverse complement strand
TTTCAAATCTCACGTTTAATTGTGTGTGTGTCTCATTTGATTGTTAGAATTAAATTGATTAAAGTCGTGTAATCTAAAGCAACATTCCTCGAGGGATCGACAACCCGAACTCAAAAAGTCCATTTTATTACTTGTACGCGACCCATGCACTTGTGGTATATTTTGAAGCGAACAACCAACCCAAAGAAGCTTTGTGTTCTCTCAATACTTTCAGTAATTTATCTTTTCATCCTTGGTAAGTGAGGAAGAAATAATCACTGGAGATGTAGAGTTTCGTCCAAGAGCGCATATCGAAGTGGTCTGGAAGTTGTTTTAGTTTAGATTTACTACTTTCATTACCCGTGCTGTCATCTGATCCCACTGCATGCTGAATATCTTCAATTTGTGATGGATTACCATCATCTAGCGATGATTCAAGAGGCAATATGCAGTTAACTAATTCCTTACTTCTTGTGTAACCTCCAGAAGTGTCAATGTCATCCTTTGTTGTACTAAATATCATACAATACTTTAGGGGATCTTTAATGAACACTTTCTCGTCCTTCACGGCAGAATCGATGAAGTCAATTATATGGCAAGTATCGGTGTCATTCGGAAATCTCATTGTTTGGTAAATATTGAACATCACTTCTTCTTCATTCACTCTCAAAGTAAGCTGCCCGCCTTGTACATCGATTAGGGCTCTTCTCGTTGCTAAGAATGGCCTACCCAAAATCAATGGAATCTCCTAATCTTATTCTATATCCAATACCACGAAGTCAGCTGGGAAGATGAATTTATCAACCTTTACTAAAACGTCTTCAATAATTCCTCGAGGGTATGTGAGGGATCGTCAGCTAGTTGTAGAGTAACCATTGTTGGTTTTACCTCCCCGATGCCTAATTTATAGAAAATTGACAAGCGCATCAAGTTGATGCTTGCCCAAGGTCACAAAGGGTTTTATCAAAAGGAGAGCCTCCAATGGTGTATGGAATAGTGAAGCTGCCCGGATCTTTTCTTTTCTGAGGGAGCTTCTTTTGAAGAATAGCACTGCATTCCTCTGTCAACTTCACTGTCTCATATTCTTCTAGATTTCTCTTCTTCAACATCACCTCTTTCATAAACTTAGCGTAGTTTAACATCTGTTCCAAAACATTTGCAAATATGTTATTAATATGGATTTTCTTAAAAATATTCAAGAACTTGGCGAATTGTGCATCAAACTTCTTCTTCTAAAATCTTTGTAGAAACGAAAGTGTTAGCTTGATAACTGGTAGGTTATTAGGGAATGATATAGAGTTAGGCTTGTAATCCTGCTTTGTTTCGTCGATCTGGATTCTCTTATTCTGCAACTATTTGTTCTTC
This sequence comes from Fraxinus platypoda, assembly GCA_903798405.1. Taxonomy (NCBI): domain Eukaryota; kingdom Viridiplantae; phylum Streptophyta; class Magnoliopsida; order Lamiales; family Oleaceae; genus Fraxinus; species Fraxinus platypoda. Next base: position 11,464 of record CAIGRT010120597.1, on the reverse strand, counting down.
TTTCTGATCAGGTGTAGAGGTTGATGGCACTATAGGCGCGTTCTCTCCAACTTCCTTGCCACTCTTCAAAGTAATAGCTTTTCAGTGTTCTTTTGGATTCACCTCTGTATCACTTGGAAACTTCCCTCGTTGTAGAGACTTCATTGATAAGCCAAGTGACTAATATGAACTTCAAGATTCTTCATGGTAGCTCCCATATTGGTAACGTGAGTCTCGATATTATCAAAGTGTGATTCATCTTTGTTGAACCGCGATATCGTCTCAGAAATAAAAGTTCCCAGGAGGTCTTCTAAAGATGTTTTCCCTTCTGATTGTTGAGTGTTGAACCTGGGAGGAGGTTGAAGTACATTCCTGTTATTTCCATATGACAGATTCTCGTGATTCCGAAGCCTTGGATGGTAGTGATTAGAAGAGCAGTTTCCTCTCTGATTGTAATTCCTGCTGTTGAAATATAAAGCCTGCTCATTTGCTATTTTTTTGTCTCTTGATGTGCCACAGAAGCGGCCATAACCGAATTGTCTTCTGTTGATTATTATGAGTGGTAAGTGTAGCTATCTGATTAGTAAGTGATGAAACCTGAGCTGATAGTGAGTGATATGATCTAATTCGTGTAAACCTGCTACTCTCTTTACGCTTGATCTCTCACTCGGTTATTTGTAACTGTTTGTAGCTATGCCATCAAATAGATCATATGCAGCATCAGCTGTTTTAGCCAATAAAATACCCCCTGCAGCTACATCCACTATGGTTCTTGTTTGCCCATTTAACTCGTTGTAGAAGATCTCAATCTGAATCCAATTCTGAAATCCATGTTGAGGACACCTTCTATGCAGGTCTTTGAATCTCTCCTAAGCTTCATGAAGTGGCTCGAAGTCAGATTGTCTGAATTGACCAATTTTGCGTCGAAGTTAAGCTAACTTGGAAGGTGGAAAGTACTTGGTGATGAATTTCTGAGCTAAGTCATCCCAAGTCGTAATAGAGCCATAAGGTAGTGACTGGAACCAAGTCTTAGCTTTATCCCTCAAGGAGAAAGAAAAGAGACGGAGTCTAATTGCCTCTTTAGTAACTCCATTCATCTTCACTGAAAGAACCCATATGGGCATTTAGGTCTTTTGTCGGAGCTCTCTAAACTGGTTCTGTTGTACCATGTGTATCAGTCCCGGCTTTAGTTTGAAATTATTTACGACAATGGCCGGATGCGCGATACTAGAATAGTATTATTAACCACTGGCCTGACTAGTCCCGAATAGCCCGTTGTTGATTATTTTCGTTAGCTGTTCATTAGCTGCTCTTGCTTCTTGTTCTACCTTGCTTCACGTTCGTTTCTTTGTATACCCCTGAAAAAGCGGAATGTGCATTTTGGTTAAGGATCAACATATAGTAATTCAAGATTCCTAACTTTTTGCATACACAATTGAAAATAACAGCTAATGAACTATTAGATATAGAGAAAAAATAAATGAAAACAAAAAGAAAAAACTAAATTAAAATAAAAGCGAACTGGTAATAATATAAATAGAAATCAAATGAAACAATCCCCGGTAACGACACTAAAAATTTGTCACGTATTTTCTATAACGTAATTTATGCCGCAACCGTATGGTGTCAAGTTTTGTAATATAGTAATAGAGTCAAAGTGTTGAACTCACAAGGATTGTAATTTAATGGAAAAATTGTAGTAGAGGGTTTATAACCTTTTATTTTTTTGCGGACTTTATCCTAATCTTTCATTTGTGCCTTCCATAGCCCCCAAACCTTTAAAAAAACTCGTACTTAAGGTTTAAATGGATGAAAAATTATCCATTTAACTGTTAGTTGATAAAAAAAAGTAGACTTTGACCAATTTTAACCAAATTAAAAGAGATAAGTTAGTAACTTTACACTTTTCAAAAACAAAAAATCATCATCATCATCTACCACCCCACCCCATCCCCATCCCCATCCAAACCTCATTCCTACCCAAAACCAAAATCATTGATACCTATCGTTGCCCACTGCCACCGTCGCCACCTCCAAACCTAAAGCCACCACTACCTCCCGTACCATCTTCTTCACTGCCAACTAGAACTCAAACGAAAAATCAAAATCAAACCCAAATTGGGGTCATTTTCTCCACTACTAGAGGACAACTCTTGCAAAAGCATTGCTTGCACGACAGTGTGTTGCCAAAAACCTAATTTTATAATCTGGGTATGCACCAATTTCACAATTTTCACAATTTGGGTATGCACCATTTCAGAGGCCGGTTGACTCGGGGACGAGAAGTTTTGATTTAGCCCATGATTGAGCCACATTAAAATTTTCATTTTCATTATTCTAGTTATTTTCAATCACACATTTTTCAATAAAATAAAATTTTTCATCACATCAATAACTTTTCCTTCTTTTTCAACCACACATTCTCTATCAATCTACTATTCCAAAAAACATTCTTTCAAAATAATGTGGCTCAAACACACCCTTATAACATGAAATTTGAATTGGTTTCTCAGTGTAGTGTCTACAAAATAATGTGATACCTTTGATTCATTCTGGGAGAAAATTTCCCAGTTATTACCACACGCTGAGGCATTAGAAAGTCTAGCATGTGATGATTGTGAATCATAAACAAAATGAAAAGATTCATCATCAGAGGAATTAGCTTCCTCAAGAATAAATTTATCATTCGATAGAATGAACTTCAAGAATTCCTTTTTCACCGCACTAAGAAGTGTAACGGCCATTGAATTCATACTTACATTAAAAAATTTCACAATCAGATATTATTTCTCCAACAACAAAACATTTATCATTCTCACATTCTGATACAACTTCATTAAATGGTTCTTCACTCTCTTGCATTGTGCTTTGATTTGGATTGGCGAAGCTGTTGAAACTAGGTTTTGTGGAGGGCAAATCGGTGATTGAGAGAGAAATTGATGGGGTTTATTGATGGAAGCAACGATCACACCATCTTGCCCAGGCCATTTTATTGATGGGGGCAAATCGGTCTTTGCGGTGATGTTGGTTGCCTGTGAATCAAGGGAAGAAGATGAAGTTTTGGGGCAGGATGAGAATTGGTTACAGGAGTAGCCCCATTTTCTTTTATTTTTTCTTTTGATTTTTTAATTTAGTTTTTTTAACTTATTTAATGTGAGGAAAAATGTAAACTACCATTTCGTCCTTTTTAATTTGGTCAAAATTGATCAAATTTTGACTTCTAATCTAATTAAATGGATCTATCCATTTAGACTCTGATTGCTAATTTATCAAAGGTTTGAAACCTTTGCTAGAGTAAAGTCTGTAAAAAGTGAAAGGTTAAGGACCGTTGTTGCAATTTTCCATTTTCAAATTATGATACGGTTGATAGAGGGCATAGTTGAGTCCCATTTTTTAGGTAGAATACATTTTAGAATAGTAGATTGATAGAAAATGTGTGTTTAAAAATGAAGGAAAAATTTTGAGATTGCGTACAATATTATTTTATTGAAAAATGTGTGGTTAAAAAGAATAGGGAAAAAAAATATTTTGAATAAAATGAAGGTTCGAAATTGTTTTTGTTATACAACCAGATCAAATTATCAATTATGTCCCTATTTGAGCCACAATAAAATTTTCATTTTCATTCTTATTCTTTTACTCATTTTCAACCGCACATTCTTCAATAAAATAATATTTTCTATCAAATCAATAAATTTTTTTTATTTTTCAACCGCACATTCTCCATCAATTTATCATTCAAAAATACATTTTTTCAAAATAATATGGCTCAAGAGGCTCCCAAGCCACTTCTTCCTTCCCAATTAAGCAAAACAAAATAACAACAAAAAAGAAAAACGAAAAATCAAAACGAAACGCCAGTGGAAATTTTCATTCACCCGAAGCTCCTGTTGACTACAATTTTCTATATTCACTTTGTGAATTAATCCAAAATCTATTGACCCCCAATTCCGATCCACTACCACCTATCATGGCGACTTCGACGGCGTCTACCACCAACATCATGCTCGCAATCTTCGAGAAGAAAACCAATTCGCTAGATATTTACCGGCCGCTTCGCAACTTCATAGTCATCAATTACTCGGAGCGCGAAGCCCAGAATTTGGAGGACGATCTCCAGACGCTTAAGGAGCTTCGATCAGATATCGAACGAGGCCAATCCGATTCTTTTCCTGCACGCCGTGACCTCTTGCAAAGTTATTTTAAAGCCCTTTGTGCAGTCGAGTCCAGGTTCCCCATTTCTCCCGATAAGGATCACATCAATACTGTGTCGTTTACTTGGTTCGACGCGTTTAAGAATAAACAAAAGGCTTCTCAGCAGAACATCCATTTAGGTAATTTTTATGAATTACATATAATTTGACGGGTTTTAGATTTGTAGTAGAACTCTTTAAGGCCATATTCTTGGTCTGGGAGGAATACATAAGTTTTTTGGTTTATTTAGTAGTACAATTGTTTTTGCGTGAAGTACAAAGCACTTGTGCTATAGTATAGGTTGGAAATAAGCTCTGGCTTGCTTAGTGCTCCGCATTTATCTGACTGAGAATAGAAAAGAACAGTAAAGTTTTTCTTAAATTCATGGTGTACAAAACATTGATGCTAAACATGCTATGGAAATGTATCATTAATTCTTGGAAAAAATTTCTGCGGAACATTCATTTTTGATATTGGAGTCGTTTCTTTTCATGTTAGAAATGCTGAATGCATGGTAATATACACTAGTGTTAAACCTATATGCTCTAGAATTAGCAACTTGGATTTAAAAGTTTGTTTATGTAATTTGTATAGAAAAAGCTGCGGTGTTGTTTAATTTGGGGGTGGTGCACAGTCAAATGGGGCTGAGCTTTGATCGGTCTTCTGCGGAGGGGAGGAGGCAGGCTTCACATTCATTTATAGCAGCAGCTGGGGCTTTCGCGTTTCTGAGGGACAATGTGGCAATGAAAGCATCAGTGGGAAGTTCGACAACCGTGGATGTGTCAGTGGAATGTGCAGGAATGTTGGAGAGACTGATGCTGGCCCAGGCACAGGAATGCGTGTACGAGAATACCATAGCAAAGGGGAGTAGTCCTGGGGTCTGTGCAAAGATTTCAAGACAGGTTTATTTTATTTTATTTTTCCCCTTTCAATCTGGAACTTCTCTCTTTCAGCTTATTTGGTTTTCTTTGTAGAATTTGGATTGTTGCTGATGTTTTGAGGCAATACTAAAATCACATATAGGATTTTTTTGACATTACTTTTTCGTGAATGTACACTTGGCACATCTAATTCTTTTTGAAAGCACATAGATTTTATCGATCACATAGTACATTCAGTTCATAATTTATTTCATCTGATCCTGAATTCGGTTTGCAAAATCTAGTGTGGGTGTCATGGTCCTGACTGTATTTAGTAATATACCTGAATGAAAAGATTGGAGAAAATTGTCGGATGGAAAGTGTGCAATTCAGACAAGTTCTTAATTTTTTGATAATTCTCTTGGCAAAATGACGTAATCTAGTAAAAGTAAGCAATTGTATGGATGTATATGTTGTACTGAAAGATTGAAGTCATGAAGGCACAGTAGTGTCCAGTTGTTTCAGATAAATTTTATCTCGTATTTTGCAGAAATGGATTGATTCTTGAGCACTTGAGTACCAAAGGAAAAATTCACACATGAATTTTCAAACCTGAAATTGGATTTTTCTCCTTGATTATTTATCCTAATTCTAAAAAGATGCTTCAAACACAAAACTTTTCTTACCATAATTTGAGACCAGTTTCCCATTATGTGCTTGATCTGGCATGTTGCTCTATGTTCATATTTTACCGAAGTCCTTCCAATTTCTTTAATTTTATGCATTTGATATCCTGTTTATGTGAAATCCTCAGTTCTTTTCTTTTACGTTGTAACACCAGAAAAATGATCTTGTGAAATTTATCACAATCAAGTTAATATTGATGATCTTGTCTAAATTGAATATCATAATTGTGTGAATTGATTTGCTTAAATATTATCCCTCAATTTATTATAAGGATCTGTAGAGTTGGCTTGAGAGCAGCTTCTGTTGAGAAGGAGCTATGTAATTCTGGGAATTGCAGGCTGTTCGGTTTATGTTACAATACTGCTGTTCCAAAACCTTTTGGAGTTGACTACAAATTTCCTCAATCTCTCATATGTGTGAAGTATGAGCTCAATTACATGGCTAGCAGCCTAACACCTGCTATGGTTATTGATATAACATTATGGAAGTGTTGTTTTCCATAGAAATTGTAAATATCAAAATTTATGCTGTGCGGCATACGATGTTTAACCCTTTTATTTTTTTATTTATTTTCACGTTTATCTATTGATCAATTCAAATGTTCTTGTTAATAGGTTGGGCTGTATTATGAAGAAGCTTTGGGAGCACTGAATAATGCATTTTTGAACCAACATTTTGATAAGGCCTGGATAGCCCATGTTCAGCTAAAGGCTGCCTTATTTTATGCAGAGGCCTGCTATAGATATAGTTTAGAGCTGCATGAGAAAGAAGAGATTGCTGAGGAAATTGCACGTCTGAAGTGTGGGGTTAATGCTTTGTCTGAGGCAAAAAAGTCATCCTCCAAGGGGGCAGCTCAGCAGCTCTTGGATGCAATCACTAAATTAGAAGCTAACCTGAATCGAAACCTGGAGAGGGCTGTGAAGGAGAATGATAGAGTTTACTTAATGAGGGTTCCTCCTGCTAGTTCTTTACCTCCACTTCCTACTTTTTCAATGGTGAAGCCTATGCCTATGAATGAGGTGCTAGATGCTAGCAAGGATAAGATGTTTGCAAGTCTTGTTCCTGATAGCAGTGCAAAAGCTCTTTCTAGGTACACTGAAATGGTTGATGATGTTATTAGGACTCAAGCTGAGAAATTGCAGCAGGGAAGTGAACTGGCTCGAGTGAGATTGAAGGAAATGGACTTGCCTGATTCAATTCTTGCTTTGGAAGGAAATTCTAATCTGCCTCTAGCTCTAAAAGAAGATGTAGAGGCTGTACAGATTTGTGGGGGGCCAGCTGCCTTGGAAGGTGAGCTACAGCAACTTAAAGATTTGAGGAGGGTTAACCAGGAATTGTTAGTTCAGACTGAGGAGCTATTACAGAAAGAGGCTACAGAGGATGCACAATTTAGAACTCAATTTGGAACACGGTGGACAAGGCCCCAATCTAGCACCTTAACAAAGAACTTGCTAGACAGGTTAAATAGGTTTGCAGCAAATTTGAAGCAAGCTGCAGAGAGTGATGCTCGGATTGAGAGATCCGTGAGAGAACATTCAGCACTCATGTCTATTCTTGATCGTCGTCCGGTGAGTTTTTCGAGATAGTTATATGAATTTTATTTACCTTGTTCTATATTCAAAATTTGAAGCTAATTTTATGATAAACATAATTTATCTAGACAAGCAAGTTGCTTTATTTGTTTTGGGGCGTATCATTATTATTTTACAATCAAGAAGTGGATTTTTCTTTCCAAATTCTTCAGGAATGTGAGTCGTCTTTTCACCTTTTTTCTACGGATAGAGAGTAATTGTTGTGAGCACACTGAACGTTTTCTTATAATACTTGTAAATTAAGGTCTAGTTACTGTCCATAGTTTGATCAGCGGTGGAGAATTCATTAAGTCATGGATCTTTTCCCACCTGTTCAATAACATATGCCCTTCAGTTTTTTCGTTGGACCTTAGTGGTTGTCAGTTGACTGCACAAGTTTTTACCTTTTGTTTTGAGTATTTGATTCTTATTTTAGCATGTAACCAGATACCGTTATTATTTTCTATCCACCGATACATGGTGTATTTTGCTGTTAAACATCATGGATCTACCCATTTCTCAAAACTACCTTCAAAAATAACATTAGTGGTCTATCAACTAGTTCCTTGATCAATTTATACATGTCAATCTTGTTGTAATATCAAATTTTCAACTTTGGTATTGCATACTGGATAATTGCAATTTTCTTCAATTTTAGACACTACATCTCTTTTGTGTCCCCAATGAAGCTAATATACCATAATCCTCATGCGGGTGCATTTTGGTTTTTGATAGATAGAATCAGCCCTTCCAACTCTGGCAAGGCCAATAATGTCTTTGGATGCCACCGAAGATGCTATAGTGGGAGCCCTGAAGCAAAGCTTGGTAAGTTCATCTTGTTGAGGCTAGAACATGCATGGTGGTTGATGGTTGTATGAATATAGGCTTCAACATAATTATCCTCTTATATAAATCATTTACATCTTGATGGAACTTTTTTAGAATTTGCTAAATCTTTGAAATATGGATACATCTATTCTTTACATTTGCAGATGCCTTATCATATGCAATTACCACCTCAACTTCTGGGATTTACCAGTCTCATGATTTATATAACCGCTAGCCAGTTCAGTGCACTTTAGTTAACCAGTGACTTGAAATATTTTCCAAATCTTGTTCTGCAACATTAATATTCCCGCACGTGTATATGATGTGTAATAAATGGAATTACAGCCACGTCAATGCTTGCTGAGTCAATTTCTGATATCATTTTTTGATGGTGATAAAAACCACGTGTTAAAAGGGAGTTGGTGACACTATAAAGCAACACTAAATAACCGATTCTTAGATTTATAAACTAAGAGAGAATAAAATTCCACATTTGATCATGGTCGTCTTAGGGGACTTCTCTCACTCGATTTTATCAACAATCTTCTTTTTGCATTTAGCTTATTTGTGGAGAGTCTCTTCAAATTAGTTGTCGATATTTGCAGAGGCAATTGGAGACTCTTGGTACGGAAAGGGCAAGTCTTGAAGACATGTTGAAAGAGATGAAGAGGAAGGTACGATGAAACTAATACTTTGGCTGTAATATATTTAATATATCTATTGTTGTCTGCTGATAGGAGTTGGAAGTTCTTTGCATATCTTAGTATTATATCTATTGATGTCGTAGTGATTCTCCTCCTGGCTTTTAAAAGATTGAACTCCCCAACAAAACATACTTATACATGCAATATGTCTTGTTACTTGTGTCGTTAGAATTTTATGTTTTGAGAATTGTGGTCTTTAAAGAATTCTCATGGTTTAGCCTTTTGTACTCGAGGGTTGGAGCTAGCACATTGTTGCATTATTGGATCATTGCTAAAATATGGCTCTATAGTCGTGAACTTTGTGTGATGCAAATGGAGTGAAAAAAAGGATTCATCTAGCTTACCCAAGTTTATTGTGAATAAGGCTTAGGTTGTTGGTGGTGTTTTTATTGTTTGATATCTTAATTTCTTGGTTCTCATATCTTTTTGATTGTACATATCTAGATTCGTATTCGCAGTAAGTTTCACAAAAACTGAAAAGGAAACTTTTCTGAAGTTATGGGAATGATCTAGAAATGCAATGGAAACCTTGGGATGTTTTAGACATGAATGGGCTCTTTGCCTGTTGAATACTGATTCAATTTTATATTACATAGGAAAAAAGCATGTTTATGCTAACACTTACGGAAAAGGTTTAATGATATTGATTGTTCTGGAATCGAATTGAATTACTTTTGCTGGAACTTTAACATTTTCTAATTTTTCATCTCCACGTCTTTGAAAATTGATGCACAACGGAATGTGCTAAAGATTTTGAACCATGGTCGTATGGGTGTAGGTATCTACTTGCTTTGGTTATAACTTGTACTCAGTTTTGTATTTCTATCATGAGGAGTATGTGATGGCGAAGGTAACAATTTCATAACGAATAAATGAAGAGCAAGAGAAACGAGAAAGAGAACTTAGAAGAGAGAATTTGAAGGAAGAAATATAGGGCCTGTTTGAGCCCCATTTTTGGTGTATAATACATTTTGAAATAGTAGATTGATGGAGAATGTGTGGTTAGAAGAGAAAATTTGAAGGAAGAAATGTAGGGCCTGTTTGAGCCCCATTTTTGGTGTATAATACATTTTGAAATAGTAGATTGATGGAGAATGTGTGGTTAGAAATGAAGAAAAGTTTTTAGGTTGTGTGTAATATTATTTTATTGAAGAATGTGTAGATGAAAAGAAGAGAAATATGTTTTGAAAAAATGGGGATCAAACATGGGGGCGTAATTGTATTCAAATATTCAAGGTCTCTATAAACGAAAGCCTAAGCCCTCTTTTTATAGAAAAAGGTTTTTCAATCTAAACAAACTTGTAAAAAAATATTGAAATAATAGCAAACTTCTAATAGATAAAACTACTAAAATCTAGATTTAACTTAAATTTTTCTACGTTATAGTCTTTCGCCTTAAGTAGGCTTGTAGCTATTTCCATGTTGCATCATTCATACCCGATTGGAAAGAACTCAGACTTCGACAAGGTATTGGTGTCCTACAGCTCTACATCCAATTGACGGAACTCATCTTCAATAATTCAAGTAGCATCACTAGGCAATGATTTTTCCAATGCACCAGAAGCCTACAAAATCGTCATCTTGCAAAGCAATAATGATCTTAGCGTCGAGCATCTTAGCAATGATATCTTGAAGTGAAAATATGGTTATGGGTACTTAAGGGACTAATATTGAAATGCATTGGCAAATTAAGTAGATAAGCATTAATTTCAATCCTCTTTAATTATGGGGAAAGGTTCAAGTGATCTAGCACAAAGTTTTTTGGCAACATGTTTTGGAAAATGTTCAAGCGCAAGTCATATCATGACAAAATTGTCAACATTAAATTCTTTATGCATAAGATGTGAATCAAATGATAGTTTGTAATGCTCATTACTTACATTTTTTTTAAGTTCAATCTCATCGTCGAAGTCGCAAATGGATCAGCAAAAACTTGAGTAGAAGCAGTGTAACGAAAATCAATAGGCAGAAGAACAAGACCAGTTTGTGATCACGTGGAGAAACCCTGAACTTGAATAGGTTATGACCGGTACACACAAAATTCCAATTATTGGGTTTATCCCCAACTAAGCAATGAAGCATGCATGACTATGGTTTGCCACTTCAGTTTAACCATCGGTCTGTTGTGGAATGCGGACGAAAACTTAAAGTGTTGCTCTGAACAATTTCTATGATGTCTTCCGAAAATAATCGACGAACATAACAATACGATTAGATACAATAGTTACTAGGGGAGCCTATGGAGGCGAACTTCAGTGAAGAACAACTTAGCAACTTAGGATTCATAAATAGACTTGGAAGGGAATGGAATGAGCCATCTTAGAGTACCTATCCACGACAATGAGCATGAATCATGACATCTGGCGTTGTTACTTAAACGGAGAGCAAAATCCATGCAAGGCCACGTTAGAAGTATGAGGACCGAGGAGAGGAGTATACATTTTAGTGTTTTGACGTTGTTCCAAGTCTAACTGATACTTTCAATATTGAGGAGCAATGTAGTGACGTTAGTCTAGAGGGAAGACCAATAATATTGACAATTTTATGTAGACAAAAATGACCAGATAGATCCACTGCATGTAGTTCTTAGATGAGGAAGTCACATAGCGAGGTGTGAGGATATACAATTTGGTTCACTCGA
>CAIGRT010120575.1:0-18250 GCA_903798405.1 Fraxinus platypoda | reverse complement strand
CTTCGATGCTGGGTCCGCCACTGCCCACCAACCACCATAGTAGAATCATCGCCGACAATGGACACCTCACTAGCCCTTCTACCATCTGTTTACAAGAACCAAATGATGTTTAGGATTCTCGGAACCAAATCTCTACGACTTAAGACTGCAATTTGGTTCTTGCAAACGAATGGTGGAAAGCTGGTGAGGTGCCCACTGCTCATCCAGTGGTGATTTTGTTATTGTGAGTGGTGGGGTGGTGGGGGTGGGTTTGGAGAAAATATAATCGATCTTGGCGGTGTTGTAATTTGCTACAGCTTGAGGGTAGAGATAAGTTCTCAGTAGATGAGAAAGTGTCACTCTTTAAAAAGAAAGCTCAAAAATCTTATTTCTGGGCTTGAGATACCCTATTCAATAGAAATCAACAAATAACACAAGCATTAGGGTTCTCTAGTGGTGCACCAAAACACTACCAACAATTTGGTGCAATGAATAATGTTACATCAAATTTGTTGTAACATTATTTATTTGTTTTAATTTTTGAAGTTTTTCGTTATTCATATTTTTCCCTTTATTTTATATTGCAACAAATTTTAATTTCTATTATATCATTTTTACCTCTTTATAAGGAATTAATTTAATTTATATTTATTTATTTCTAATTATTATTTTTAATTAATACTTATTTGTAAATTGTAATCAAGTAAAAAATAATAACTATTCAATACATTAAAACAAAATTACTCATTTTTATTATACGTATCTTTGTGTTAAATATAATTTTTAATTGGGGTATTAAGTGTAATGCTTTTTCTTTTTAATAAGTGTAATATTTTAGTTCATTAAATATAATTTTTTATTTAATAATTTTAATAATAATATAATTTGTAATTAAATAATTTTTAAACTAAATTAATTGTTGAGAAATAAAAAATAATAAAATAAAAAGAAACACTATTCATTTAATTAGTATTTGCTGTAGTGGTTGAGTAAAATGGTCTGAAAATTGCATCAATTTGGTGCAAACTATCGAAGATGACCTTATAATTTCGAAGTTTTTTTATCGAACGGGTTAAGTAACTTGCAATTACATGTTATATTTAAAATAAATAACTTATATAATTTTTACCTATACCGTTAAAAAACTTATATATTTGTTACTTATACCATTAAAAAATTACTTAGTTTTTACTTTCATCATTAAAAGCTTCAATTTTTACACCACATTCCAACTATTATGAATTCCTTCCAAACATAGGCTAAAAAGGGAGCTGCTATTTTTGGATTGTGCTACTTGTACATTATGGCATCCATAATGGATGCCATAATGTACAAGTAGAATTATCTGCTCTTTTTATCCTTAATTGAATTAATCCACTTAAACATTCTTATATTTATCATTGTCTTCAACTGGGATAATCGTGCACTGACACTATCCATTGCATGTATCAGATATATCAACATACTTCTTCATTGATCTATGAATCTCAGAAATCAAGGACTCATCGATGACATTGTGATCCATCTTTAAAATGTCTTTGGCAGCTTCAGTGGTGCAAAGAGAACGAATAGGAACATTGCAATAAGAACATGCCCTTGTACATTTGCAATAAGAACATAAAACAACTTAGCTAGCAATTGATAATTTGACTTCCCAATTTCATCACAAGACTAGATTCACTTCCCTAAAGCTCCATCAAACGTAAGATGAAATGAAATTCTGGACAAATAGAATGCACTGGAACTCCGAAATAATAAATTCCCCCTAAATATCATGCAGCAATGATCTAATAAGCATTAGTAACAAAAGAATTCCCTTTGAGAAACTTTCCCAAAATGCATCGATGAAATACCAGTAATTGCGTGAAAAAGAAATAAAGACTCTTGAAAAACTACTAATCCATATATATCCCCTGTTTGACAACCATCTGTTGAGTTTTAATACCCCAATAAATTTCGAGAAATGATGTTAATAGTTTGTATTATATTTCATAGACCTCGACCGATGAACAAAATAGCTATCAACACAATCAATTTATAGGCTCCACTCGAAAACAACTCAGGTCATTTGAAGCAAAGTTAATTAGTTAATGTTATTCATGACCACTGTAACTCTTGGATAGTCCATATAATGTGCTGGCCCAATTATCTTTGTGTTGGCCTATTTGTTGGATAATATTGGCCGAAGTCATGGTAACCTAAACTAACCTATATATACCCACTTCCATACTATTGCAAACATGTGTGCTTTGTGAATTTTGGCTGCTTCCTGTCTTCATCTTCGTGCCTTTTGCCTCTATTGCGTTCTCTTTCCCTTTGTGGTTTTGCAAACACCACCATACTTGTGTTCCTTGTGGGTATATTAGAAGTGGCAACCAAAGTGATATGAGTAGTTGTGGGTTGGAGTTAATTGTTTGATTGTGGTTTGATATTGGTAAGTTCAAACTGAGCCACGATTCCACCACTTGAAGGTCCATTTCTCTACATTTGGTATCAGAGCCACATTGGTGGTGGATTTTTGGACCAAAATCATACCAGAATTGAAGCAAAAAGGGGCTAGATCGAAACTGTCCAAAATTTCCCAAAAAATAAGACCTGTAATCTACGATTCCGGGCAAACCAGAAGGCGGTTGAGGAAACGGAGACCAGAATCTTGATCTGTGGGTGGAGGAGTTTTTGGGCAGCCGGAGCGTGGGGTGACGGTCGTCGACGACGGTGGCGCATGGAGATTCGGCAGCGGCACGTGGAGGTGCGTCCGACGTCATTTGGGAAAAATTTCTTCAGGTAGAATATTTCTAATGTGATTTCTAACGATTTGGTGTTAGTTTTCTGTTTCAGGTTATATAGTGAAATCTGGACGATTTTGTCCTTGTGAGTTTGTTATTCGATTTTTGCTCGATTGGTTGCCGCGGTTGCTGAAGATTTTAGGACGAATAGTGGTAGTCTTAAAGCAGCAATTCGCATCTTGTTATTTACGGACTCGGATTGGTTCACTCTAGTATATTGACTTATCTTAATTTAAATTTCAGCATTAGCGCATCATTGTGTGGGGTGACATTATGATTGAGGTTACCGTGTGGGTTAACATTGCTTGTGTTAGAAATTTAGGAATTATTTGCTTTGCTTGAAGTGTTGACTTTGATCGCAAGTTGGTAATTGCTTTCGTACTTTAACTGTTGTTTAGTCACTGTGTGAGACTGCATTGCGTGAAAATTTGAATTTTTGTTGACATATGTTCGTGTTGCATTGATTATTCTGTTAGAACACTTAGACTTGACCTGTTTGAACATTTCCTTGATACTGAGATCTTGAATCTCACGAAACCCTGAGAATCTAGAACGGTGTATACTGCGGTCTTAGGATTACTTTGTGTGACCTATTTGTGCACTTTGGTTGTTCAGTTTTTTCAAAATGTCTTCACATTTCAAAGTTGAAATTTTCAATGGGAAATAATATTTTTCAATTTAGCAACAAAAGATGAATGTGATTTTGGTTCAACAAAAAGTTTCAAAAGTCATAGATAACAAATTTCTGGCAAAGTTGACAGAAGTACAAAAAGAAGAATATGATGAACTTGCTCATACTTCAATTATTTTACACATATCCACAGTTTTGAGAAAAATTGAAAATTTTGATTATACAAAAAGAATTTTGACAAAATTTGGAGGACTTATATTTGCTTAAATTTACTTTTAATAAGTTGTACTTACTTGAAATATTTTTCAGTTTTAAAATGGATCCTTCAAATGATTTTGATGACAATCTGAATATTTTTAACAAATTTGTTCAAGATATTGTTAATTGTGATGAAAAAGTGTCTGAAACATATAAGGCTTTTATCTTTTTTAATTCAATGCTTGATCCATATAGAGATGTTAAGAATGTAATTAAGTATGATAGGAACACTTTAACACCCGAAATTGTCATAGATTCCCTTAGGAATAAGGAGATAAAGATTAAGGTTGAAAAGAGGATAATGAGAGTGGTGAGTTGCATATGATGAGGAGTATAATGAATTTTAAGCAGGGTAGAGCTCAAGACGATATTGATTCGAGTGGTGACTCGAGTGATGAGGGTGACAAAAAGAAGGGTAAGGGATGTGACAATTCTAGTAGTAGACGGTGTTACAGTTGTGGTGTGTTGAGTTTCTATTGGTGATTTGGAGTATATATGCCTAGCGGCACATTGATGATTTGTCTCGAGGATGTGGAGTGTGACATTCGGATTTCGAGTAGAGATGTGATTAAATGTTGAAATCATTTACCTGTGAAGACCCTGATCAGGTGGAGTGTGAAAGAAGCACTTCTATTACTTCTGTTAGGTGGAGACCCATTATCCACTTAAGTTGGGAAAAATATTGTGGTGATAGATGATTATCCCGAGAACTTATGATCTATTCTGATTTACCAGTTATATATGAGTTGAATGATCTGTCTAATGAACATTGTGGACGATGATAGGAGATATGCGTTCTCAAGATTTGAGATCTTTTCATGGGATCTTTTATGCATTTGTTGCATGTGTTTTTGATCATTTGCTTAATTAACTTAATGTTAATCTTTTGTTCTGTGTAAACGTAATTTTGAAAAGATATGTGGGTTATCCTACGTTATATTTTCATCGCATGATTATTTGTCATTAATTGTTCACTATGACTATTTGCTTCTACTTGGGTATTTTGTGACATTAGCACCGGTAAGTACATGAAGCAGGTATGCTTGGTACGTGTTTCGATTCTGAAACATGAGGTAAGGTCCGTGATTCCAATTTTATTGGTTACCTTGATTATGCAAGTATAAACTTTGTGTTTTGTTTGCTTGCAGGTTGATTATGTATCAAGATTGAGATTTGTTGGGTTTTGATACTCAATAAATCTCGGACAATGATGTTAAACAATTTGTATTATATTTCATAGGCCTCGACCAATGAGTAAAATAGCTATCAACACAATTAATTTATAGACTCAACCCGAAAACAACTCGGGCTATTAGGAGCAACTTAATTAGTTAATGTTGCTCATGGCCACTATAACTCTTGGATGATCATTTTAATTTGCTAGCCCAATTATCTTTGTGTTGGCCCATTTGTTGGATAATATTGGCCCAAGTCATGGTAACCTAAACCAACCTATATATAGCTACTTCTACTTCCATACCATTGCAAACGTGTGTGTTTTGTGAATTTTTGAGAGAAAACTGTGGTTGCTTATTGTCTTCTTCTTCGTGCCTTTTGCCTCTATTGCTTTCTCTTTGCCTTTATAGTTTTGCAAACACCACCATACGTGTGTTCCTTGCGGATATATTAGAAGTGGCAACAATAGTGATATGAGTAGTTGTGGGTTAGAGCCAATTGTTTGATTGTGGGTTGATATAGGTAAATTTGAACTGAGCTGGATTTCACCAATTGAATGTCCATTCCTCCACACCATCAAAAAGTGTTTTTTTTATTTTTTGGAAAATGAGTTTTGGAGTAGTGATTTTTTGAAGGATGTGTGGTTAAAAAGTAGAAATTTTTTTTTGGTTTACGTACATAATATTTTATTGTTGGAATGAGTGATTCAAATGAGTTTAAGAAAAATAGTTTTTTTTAATGATTGTCAAACAGGAGTATAATCTAAAGAAACTCCAAACAAGCAATAATATTTCCTCTTGAGACCATTCTAAGCACATTGACAATCGTCACACGAAACCTAAAATTCTAAATGAAACTATGAAATGTAAAATGCCCATTCATTTTCCTAGCAAGTCCAAGAAGCCCATTACAAGTAGAAGTCAGCGCGGTCCGATTTCGAAGGGAAATGAACCGAATCGAGTGCTGATGTGAATTTCAGAAATAGAACAATGGGTTCCATTCTAACTATATAACCAAATCGAAATCGAACTAATTGGTTCTGGTTCGGTCCGATCTAATTCTTTATATTGAAAATTTATAAAAATAAAGTATAAAACTACTTGTTACATTAAAAATAGATAAAAATAGAGTTGAAACCACTTATCATTCTTATATTTTAATAATATAAAAATCAATTAAATAAGACAACAAAAAAATTCTACTAAAAAACTCAAGATCAACTCATAAAGACTAAAAGAAAGATAAACTATTAAACACGACATTAATAGTAAAATCTAAAGTCGAAAATTAATTTTAAAGAAAATGCATACAACAATATATATTAAAAGGATATGTAGTATTATTTTTAATAATCCTCGATGATCTTGATTTTTGACAAGCTTTTTTGAAAACAATGAGAACTTTGAATTCTTATTAACCATTAAACTAAAAATATAGTTTTTATTAAGTTGCATTAAAGTTATGATTTTTAAAAGTATTATAAAATTATTTAGATTTGAGTTAACATATTAGCCCATCTCCAACCTTACACTAAAATTTAAGGTAAGTTTTACACAATTTTGCACCAAATTAAAAATCATCTCCAACCCATTACACCAAATGAACAATGTTTAATAATTTTCTTCATTTTTTATTCTTAATAATTTATATATCTGAAAAACTATTTATTTATTTAATTTACTACTACATAAATAATTACATTTCGTTAATGAAAATATTTAATTCATTAAAATTATTTATTATTGATTACATGATGAAAGTTTATTACAAGTAGTAGTAGTAGTAGTAAAAAATAATAATTTTTATTATAATAATAATTAATTAAGAATTAAAATTTATGTACAATCTAAAATGACATAAATACCATTAACAACATTTGGTGATAAATGAAAAAAATGGCAAAAATGACTTTAATCAAATATGGTGCAATATAGTGCATGTGAATAGTCACTTGCGCCATTTTGCAGTAAAATGGTGCAAAATTTGGTGTTGGGTTGGAGTGACATTGCACCAAATATTTGGTGCAAAATAGGAAAAATGGTGTTTTGGTGTAAGGGTTGGGGTTGCCCCAAGGTCTTGCAGCAAAAAAAAAAAAAAAAATGCATTTGAAAAATTTAATGAGATAATTTTGAGGTCTGGTTTTTAAAAATTTGGTGCATCTTGGACTTGGAGCAATATACAAACAAAAAAGAGAAATTCGGGGGAACTGGATTTATTATTGATTCTCAAGGTACTACAAGAGAATTGGATCGAAATCGATCGATTCTCAATATATAATCTCAAGATCAACCATTTAGCGGAGTAATCAAATCAAACTAGTCGGTTCCTTCTGGTTACGAGAAAAAAATGCTTACCCTAACCCCCGAAAAGGGGAATTAGTTGAGGTGGCCATCCCAAGGTATGGTTTTGTCCAAAAGGCCTTTGATCAATTCTTCAAAAGAAAAGAAAATTTAATTATTTAAAAGTATGAAAATATCACTTTCCCCTTCTCACGTAAAACTAAATTGAAGAAGGAATGAAGGGGATTTGAGGCTTCCATTCAAGTCAAAAGTCATTAATCCCCAAATTGAAAATTGAAAAATGTCTTCTTCAAATTCCAAAGCCATTCTTCCTCAAATTGAAAATTAAAAATGTCTTCTCATTCACGTTTAAAATCATATTTTTTTTGGGATTAAATTAAGGGTAATTAGCACAAAACGTCACCACCTTTCATTGTTATTGTGGAAAATGTCAATATCTTTCATTTTTTGACATTTTCACCCTTATTTCCACATTTCATTGCGCAAAATGCCATTTTTATCCATTTTCTCAATTAAAAATTGTAAAATGACGAAAATACCCTTCCTTTTAAATAAAACAAAAGGAAAAAGAAAAAAAATATTGCAAACATAGTCCCAACTTTTTTGAAAAGCGCAAATGAGTCTCAAATAAATTATTACAAGGGTAATTAGAACATAATGTCTCTATCTTTCACTATTATTGCAAAAAACATCCCTACCTTTTATTTTTTTGACATTTTCTTCCTTAATTATAATTTGATAGCACAAATCATCATTTCTATCAATTTTCATCCAATTTCTCAATAAAAAACGGTGGGATGACAAATATACCCTCATATTTAAAATAAAAAGCTAAAGAATTAATTACAACCATTGTCCCAATTTTTTTAAAAAAGTATAAACGACCCCCCAATAAATTATTAAAAAAATTAATTTTTTAATGAAAAGTGTAAACGAGTTCCAATTAAATTTATTTAAAAATTTCAAAAAGAAAAAAAATTTAAAAAGTGCAAACGAGTCTCAAATAAATTATTAAAGAATTAGAAATTAAAAAAAAATATATTTTTTTATTTAAATATGAGGGTATATTCATTATTTCACAGTTTTTCATTGAGAAATTGGATGAAAATAGATAGAAATGATGGTTTGCGCTATCAAATTATAATTAATGGAGAAAATGCTAAAAAAAAAAAAGGTATGGATGTTTTTCGCAATAATAGTGAAAGATACGGACATTATGTGATAATTACCCTTTTAATAATTTATTTGGGACTCATCTGCGCTTTTCAAAAAAGTTGGTACTATTTTGCAATTAGTTTTTTCTTTTTTCTTTTGTTTGTTTTAAAGGAAATGATATTTTCGTTATTTCACAATTTTTAATTGAGAAAATGGATGAAAATGACATTTTTCCGCAATGAAATGTGGAAATAATGGTGAAAATGACAAAAAATGAAAGGTGAGACGTTTTCCACAATAACAATAAAAGATTGGGACGTTTTGTACTAATTACCCTTAAATTAATTCCATTTTTTTTTTTTTTTTTTTTTTTTTCGTGACTTCATCTTTGTAACTACTCAGATAATGTACGTCCTAGTTACACACGTTATTCCATCTTTGAATATAATCATGCTTCGTTATCAGGTGAATTTTTTTATTTAAAATACAATTTTTGATTAATTGTATTTTGCAGTGAGCGTAAACAGAAGTTACAAGAAAGGTAATTTAATTGACTCTAAATTCTGGGGATTTAATTTTTATTAAGTATATGATCATAATGGGGAGGTGTTTCTCTGTAATTGTGCAGGAAAATTATACATATTTAGGGGATTTTATGA
This sequence comes from Fraxinus platypoda, assembly GCA_903798405.1. NCBI lineage: Eukaryota > Viridiplantae > Streptophyta > Magnoliopsida > Lamiales > Oleaceae > Fraxinus > Fraxinus platypoda. The sequence continues at coordinate 9,306 of CAIGRT010120575.1, read as the reverse complement.
AAAAGTTGAGGGCTTTGTTTATTATTGATATATAACGATAACGAAATCGTTTTGAATGAAATAGATGGAATAGCATAACGACATTAAACTCGTTCTAGTACATTTTTTTTGACATTGAAGTCGTTCTAGTGAGAAATATAACTACAACAATATTAATATCATTTCTTTTCATAGATAACAATAGTTATATCGTTCTAGTTCAAAATTTCGATTTGACCGCATGACCACCCGACATACCTTCGATATACTTAGGATGATCGATTGAGGTAATTGGGTTAATAGTATTCGAATGGTTAAGACAGAACGAACAGAAATACTTTCTATCCATCGAATAAGTTTGAATGTGGTACTGAAAACATCTAATGTTATGGATACTTTTTTTTGAGTGGGATCAAACCCACGTGATGACCTTTTTTGGTTGTCCTAGGTATGTCAGGTGGTCGTGAACTTTTGAATCGACATTTTAAGTCAGAACGATGTAATCATCGTTATCTATGAAAATAAACGACATTAATATCATTGTAGTTATGTTTCATACTAGAACGACTTCAACATCAGAAAAATTATATTGGAACAATTTTAATGTTGTTATGTTATTTCGACTATTTTATTCAAAACGATTTCGTTATCGTTATGTATGAAAAGAAACGACATAAAAATCGTTTCAATTATATTTCATACTAGACCAACTTCAAAAACGTTAAATTTCTATTGGAACGATATTGATGTCATTATATTATTTCGTGGATATGATATAGAATGATATCATCTCGCATGAAAGGAAATTATATCAATGTCGTTGTAGTTATATTTTGGACTAAAATGACTTCAACGACGACAAATTTCTACTAGAACAATTTTTCAGCTCATGACGTGTTTAATGCCGTTATTTTTGTAGGAACGAACTTGATGTCGTTATCTGAAGTGATGAGATGTCAACCTATAAATTACAAATGACGCATGCGTGCGTGCACTATGTTTGACATAACGACTTCAATGTCGTCTTGTTTGGTTATAACGACTTCAATGTCGTTACGTGAATCAATATAGCAGTAATGTTTTTATACCAAAACGACATGCATATTGTTTTGTGTCTTAGGAAAGATTTAAATATCGTTGAAACATTACAATTTTCGTATTTAAAAATCTATTTTTTTAAATAAAGATTTATCTTATTAATATAAAAAAAAAAAAATTTACCCGAACCACGAGCTAAAGCTCGGCTCGGCCCACGAGCCGCACACGATCCACGAGCTCGTGGGCCTGGCCGAGCCGAGCTCGTGGGTCAATGGGCCGAGCCGGCTCGACTCGGCCCATTGACACCTCTATTGACAACATTAGCCTTGCAAATGAAAAGGAATGAGAAGTTTGCAATAAAAGGTTGCATGGAAAAATGGAGGAGTGGGTGGTTGCATGGAATAATGGAGAAATAGAAATGGCGGTGTGGAAAATTTTGACGAATTTCAGGGAATTTAAAAAAAAAAAAAAAAGAATTTTTGACGACGATTGAAAATGATGACACGTGTCCATCTTTACTTTGGCTCTTTTAACAGGATTAATCTACTTGTACACCTTGTGATGTACATAATGATTTACACACCTCTCACATGAAAAGGGGTCCACGAATATTTTATTGTGTGTAGGCCCCCGTTCCATGTGAGGGGGGTGTAAGGCTATGTGTACATCATTATATACACATAGCATGGTCCCTTTTAATATGTAGTGAAATAAATTTTTGTTTTGACTTGTCTTTTAAAAGAACCCCCAACTAAAATGACAAATTGGCCCAACAGCCATCTAAGGAAATCACCTGACCGACCGTTAACGACAACTGGCGCCATAGGAAGGAATGACAAAATGTTAAATCCAACCCGGTCCCGTCTCTTCTCCCGCCGTCATCTCCACCACCGCGCCTTCCTTCACTCCACCACTGACTCCAACCGCAAACTTGCTGCCCAAATCAGCCGCCTATTAATCCTCGGCCAGTTCGAAGGCCTCTCCCGCCTTTCCATCACTTTCTCTGACCACCTAGTGGACTCCGTCCTCAAAGACCTCAAACTCCACCCTACCGCCGCCCTAAACTTCTTCAACCTAGCTTCCAAACCGAACAACTTCAGACCCGACTTCAAATCATACATCAAACTCGTCCACATTTTATCCAAAGCCCGCATGTTCCCTGAAGTGCGGTCGTATTTACAAGACCTCGTCGAACTATCTGAAAGGAAACGTTATCCAATTTTTCTGGTATACGAAGAATTGGCTAGGGTTTATAGTGAATTCAAGTTCTCCGGAACGGTTTTTGATATGATATTGAAAATTTATGCTGAAAAGGGGCTGGTGAAAAATGCTTTATACGTGTTTGATAATATGACCACGAGTGGTCAGGTGCCAAGTACGCGATCGTGTAATAGTTTGCTGAGTAGTTTGGCGAGACTTAAGGAGTTTTACACTGTCATTTGTATTTATGATCAAATTGTAAGAGTTGGAGTTGTACCTGATGTATACACTTGTACAATATTGGTCAATGCGTATTGTAAGCATGATAGGGTTGATAAAGCAGTAGATTTTGTAGAAGGGATGGAAAGAATGGGGTTGGAGTTGAATGTTGTGGGTTATAATAGTTTGATGAATGGGTATGCGGAGAAGGGGAATCTGGAGGGAGTGCAGAGGGTGTTGCAATTGATGGGTAAACGAACTGTTCTGAAGAATTTGGTCACGTATACCTTGTTGATTAAGGTTTATTGTAAGCGTGGGGAAATGGAAGAAGCGGAGAGAATGTTCAGGGGGATGAAGGAAGAGCAGGCTGACCTGTTGATTTTGGATCACAAGGTGTATGGTGTGTTGATTGATGGGTTTTGTCGAGTTGGAAAAATGGATGATGCGGTCAGATTTAGGGATGAGATGTTGGGGTTAGGGTTAGGGATGAATCTATTTATTTGTAATTCTTTGATAAATGGGTATTGTAAACTCGGTAAAGTATGTGAAGCAGAGCGAGTTATAACGAGTATGGTTGAATTGAACTTGAAGCCGGATGGTTATTGCTTCAATACATTGTTGAATGTTTATTGTAGAGAAGGTTTAATGAAGGATGCTTTCAAGCTTTGTGATCAGATGGCTAGTGATGGTGTATATCCAACAAATGTAACTTATAACACTCTCTTGAAAGGTTTACGTGACAAAAGTGATCTGGATGACTGTTTGCACCTTTGGCGTTTAATGCTTAAGAGAGGTTTTGTTCCTGATGCAATAGGATTTAGTACTCTCCTCGATTGCCTTTTCAAGAAAGGTGATTCTGATAAGGCTTTGATGTTGTGGAAAGATATTCTAGCAAAAGGGCATGCAACAGACGTAGTTTTATTCAACACACTGCTCAATGGATTGTGTAAGTTGGGGAAGATGATTGAGTCAGAGCAGGTTCTTGACAAGATGAAGGAGCTCGGTTGTTCACCTGACGAAGTAACCTATAGAACCTTGAGTGATGGCTATTGTAAAGCTGGAGCCATTGAAAGGTCTCTTCAAATAAAGTGTATCATGGAAGAAGAAGGAATTCCTGCTTCCATTGAAATGTATAACTCGCTTATTAGTGGACTGTTTAGGGCAAGAAAATCAAGTGAAATTGCAAATGTTCTTTGTGAGATTCATGTTAAGGGACTAAGTCCTAATGTTGTTACATATGGAGCCCTTATTACCGGTTGGGTCAAAGAAGGAAAACTGAAGAAAGCTTTTGATGCTTACTTTGAGATGACAGGGAAAGGAATTGCTCCCAACGTAATAATATGTAGCACAATTATTAGTGGATTAAACAAGCTTGGTAGGACAGATTGTGCAAATATGCTGTTGCGGAAAATGGTGGATTTAGATGTTTTCCCAAGGCTTGAACAATTTTATAAATTCTTTGACTTCAAGAAAGTGCAGCTAGATATTCAGAAAATTGCAAATTCCCTTGATGAAAGTGCCGAAAAATTTATTATCCCCAATAATGTTATGTATAATGTAATTATAGCTGGGTTATGCAAATTTGGGAAGACTGATGATGCAAGAAAATTTATCAGTGAGTTGTCACAGAAAGGCTTCATACCAGATGAGTTCACATATTCTGCCTTGATCCACAGTGCTTGTATTTCTGGTAATGTCACCGAAGCTTTTGTCTTACGGGATGAGATGCTGAAGAAGGGTCTTTCTCCAAATATTGTTACATATAATACTCTTATAAATGGCCTGTGTAAATCGGGAAACCTTGATCGTGCAGTGAGGCTTTTTCATAAACTTCATGTCAAAGGTTTAGTTCCCAACACCATCACCTATAATTCTTTGATTGATGGATACTGTAAGGTTGGAAATACCAATGAAGCTCTTAAACTCATAGAGAGAATGATAAAGGAAGGTGTTGCTCCTTCCGACTTAACCTACTCCACATTGATCAGTGGCCTTTCAAAGCAGGGTAATGTGGTGGAATCCATGAAGCTTTTAGATCAAAAGACTAACACAAGTCTTGGGCCTATAAGATACAACAAACAATTCCAAGGTAATATAAATTTTCAAGAAGATCCAGTCATTTAATGGATAAGAGGATAGAAATCCTAACTGTATTTCCTTTATTCCTTTTCACCGACAAACTTTATGAGATCACTTTTCGTTTTTAACTTGTTAAATTTGCTGTACACATATTTTACACAATGTGGTATACGTGCAGCCGAAATTGTGGAAGCATGCTAGAAGCAAACAATGCAGCTGTTTCTTTGTTATTCTCTCTGTCGAAAAAAGTAAGTTAGACAAGATGCAATGTTCTTGAGCTAAGCTTAAAGTAGGAAGACAATTGTTCCAGAACATTTAACCCCATTTATTTTCGTCCCCAACTCACTCTCTCCCCTGGGCAGTAAGTTAAAAACGTGACATCTTTCTCCCCAAATTGGAATGTTTATGGTAGCCATATTTAATAAATACAACATATTTCTGAAGTCTTATCATGCATACTTACTATGAGCGCTTGTGATATGTTGGAATACTGTTGCAAAAAAATAGATCCAATGACATGAAGCCTTATAACCTGTTGAGAGTTGATGTATTTCTCAATGCTAAATGTTTTAACACCTTCAGAAAGATGAACATGTCTCATTTTAATATTCGACTAAAATGTAGGAAGTTGAAGCAGAACATTGCAATGAAAGAAGAAAAGGAAAACGAAAAGGTGAACCAGGTCCAGATGTGTGCTTTGTGGACCTGTCATGTTGGACTCTATGATGAGAATCTCTAGTTTCACGTAAAAGGGGAAAACAAGAACTTCAGTTTTTCCTAATTTTATATCTTCTTCTGAATATACAGCATTAGCCAAGATATCCACAGATGTATCCAATAAAAAATGGCTTGGCAACTTCTAGGAAAACAAAGTAAGTTTCTCTGTCTAAATCTCTGCTTTTATTTCCCTAATACATTTCTATTAACTTACTGTGTATGCCACATGAATCATAGTTACTAAATCAAGACGAGAACTGTGAACTGGCTCCTATTCAAGTTCAGTTTTGCGATTGGACCTCACAAGAGACCAATCAGGTAAAACTAAATGAATGGCCAGTTTTCTTTAACCTGCTACCTGCTGAACCCACTGGGTTAATGCCAAGCATTGAAAGTGCTAGCAGAAACTGATATTGATGGAGATCCTTAGGGTCATTCTTGGAAGACTTACCATAACATAGATATTTGCATTTCTACGGTTCGGTTTTCCATCCTAATCAATGGTAGCCCGAGGGGTTTTTTCGCGAATTCGAGGGGCCTAACTGCCTAAGGCAAGGGGATCCGTTATCCCCCTTACTTTTTGTTATTGTTATGGAGGCTCTTAGTCAAATTATGGACCGGGCTGTCAGTGGAGGTCTTTTTTCGGGTTTCATGGTGGGTTCCCCTCATGATCACCAAGTTTGGATATCTCATCTACTTTTTGGGGATGATACCTTGATTTTCTGTGATGCTGACCCGATTATATTGGAGCATTTGCGTTCTATTTTTTTGTGGTTTGAGGCGGTCTCTGGGCTGAAGATTAACTTGGGCAAGTCTGAGATGGTTCCTGTGGGCGAGGTCCCTAATCTGGAGGTCTTAGCTCATATTTTGGGTTGTCAGACTGCGTCTCTTCCAATGAAATATTTGGGGATGCCTTTGGGTGCTTCCTTTAAGGCCAATTCGATTTGGAATCTGATTATTGAGCGTATGGAGAAGCGCCTAGCAGGATGGAAACGTCTTTATTTATCTAAAGGGGGGAAGGTGATGTTAATTAAGAGCACTCTATCTAGTTTACCCACTTACTTTTTATCGTTATTCCCTATTCCGGCTGGGGTGGCACATCGCATGGAGAGGATTCAAAGGCACTTTCTTTGGTCTGGCATGGGGGAGGAGACAAAATTCCACTTAGTTTCATGGTCTCAAGTTTGCGAGCCTATTCAAAATGGAGGGTTGGGGGTGAAGGATCTTCAACGCTTCAATAGGGCTCTTTTATGCAAGTGGTTGTGGCGTTTTGGTATGGAGAGGGATGCTCTTTGGCGTCAAGTGGTGGCTGCCAAATATGGTAGTACTTGGGGGGATTGGTGTACCAAGGAAGTGAGGGATTCTCATGGGGTGAGTTTATGGAAATTAATTCACCAAGGTTGGCCTTCGTTCTCTAAACAATTGTTTTATTTGGTGGGGGATGGATCTCAGGTGAAATTTTGGTATGATAGATGGTGTGGTGATATGCCATTGAAGGAGGCTTATCCGGAGCTTTTTTCTATCGCCATTGACAGAAATGTGTCAGTAGCCGCTCTCATGTCTCACACTAATGGTATGCTTCATTGGGATGTGCTCTTCACTCGGAGTGTGCAGGATTGGGAGTTGGAGTCCATATCTTCTTTCATGGAGCTCCTTTATTCTATTCCGGTGCAAGGTACAGGGGAGGATTTGATTAGTTGGGGTTCTCCATTGTCTAAGACTTTTACCGTTAAGGGGTGCTATCGCTACTTGAGTTCCCCATCTCCTAGAACGTTCCCTTGGAAGTGTGTATGGAAATCCAAGGTCCCTCCTCGTGTGGCTTTTTTCTCTTGGACCGCAGCACTGGGGAAGATCTTGACTATGGATAGCCTTCGTAAGCGTGGCCTTATATTAGTTGATTGGTGCTGTTTATGTAGGGAGAGTGGAGAGAGTCCTGATCATGTTCTTCTGCACTGCAAGCTAGCTCGGGAATTGTGGGATATGGTGTTTGCTTTGTTTGGAGTCCAGTGGGTCATGTCGAGAACAGTTTTCGACCTTCTTTCATGTTGGCCGGGGCCTAGTGGTAGTGGTAGGATTTCCTTGGTGTGGAGGGTTATTCCACACCGTCTTTTTTGGTGTGTTTGGAGGGAACGAAATGCTCGAACTTTTGAGGATACTGAGACCTCCATTCCGGAGTTGAAGAGCAGTTTCTTTTATTTATTGTTTGAGTGGGTTAAGGGCTTAGGTTTTCTTTCCATCCACTCTCTTACAGATTTGTTGGTTCATTGTAATCCTTGATTCCTTTGTCCTTTTGTATACTTCTAGTATACTGGGACCTTTTCAATGAAAAATTTTTTACTCATCAAAAAAAAAAGTTATAATTAGGTAATTTTTATTTTATTTTTTCGGTCTCATAGCTTTCCTTGGTTACAAGAAATTTCAAGTATATGTGATGGAGATTGAGATAGAATAAAAATAGAATTTTGAAATCGAGATTTGTTTGGCCAAAGGGGAAAGAACTCGTTTTGATACCAAATTGAGGAAGAAACGTAACAATTTGACAACAAACAAGAAAAGAAAGGGATCAAAGAAGGGAAGTAATTAGGACAGAGGAAATCAATATTGAGTACAAATATTACTAAAATTCCTCCCCTAATTCTTGTTTCTTCTTCTCCCTTGTCCCTTCTCTTACCGTCTCCTTCTCTTTGTTCCCTACATTCTTGTTTCATGCATACTGTGCTGGATCAGCTCCTATTCCTTTGAGTTCTAGCTTTCATTATGTGTTTGCAGAGCCTACCTACCAGTGGTTTACTCTAGTGCTAAACAATATTTTAGTATATATATAAATTAGTTATTTATACATTCTTTGCTGTAATGTAGCTTGTCATCTTTAAGTGGTGGTGAGCCAAAATATTAGAGAATAGAATTGTCCCACAAATTGTTTCTACTTCAAATAGTCTCTATACTAGTACAATTTTTTGAATTCATGTAAGAAATTTACACGACGCCCACTAAAGACAATTATGCTCAAATATGAGCGTGGCTCACATACAGCACACTATAAAGTTCACATTGTACAATAATCTGTTTAACACCTTAAGCACAGCACAAACTTATTTTAGCTACTCTATCTATAGAAGATGTTGGTGGAAATGAAGGCTAATACATCCAAACAAGCTGGCCAGATGTAGTTTTCGAGTGACAAAATATGTGCGATAACTTTGAATAGTCAAACATTGTCTGGATGAAACTTTTTGAGTATTTGCAGTGAAATTATGTCTCCAAGGATGCTAGCGACAGCAATGAAATGAGGAATCTTCTTTTAGGAAGAGGCTGTAGTGAATCTCAGCCGCTGTAATCGATCCAGCTTCCAATTGACCAAAGACTTAGAGGTTTGATTTGTGCCACCTCTTACCTCTACAAAAACAAAGCAACCTGGGGAATCAGTTTTGTGTGACAGGTGAAAGATGTCTGGTGTGAGATTAGAGTGTCAACTCAGGGGTGTGCAGAAATTTCTTGTCGGATCTGGCACCATAGAAGGGATTGTGCTGGACAAAATTCAGTACTTTTGAGCTGTCCTAGCTAGTGAAACTAGAATTTCATGCAGGGGGTAGATTTATGGGATAATGTTCTCAATGCCATCAATATACCACCAACTGAAGATGGGGTCTTTAGGAAAGGAGAATAGAGGTTGGAAAAGCCATGCAAATGTTTGCAGTTTCTTAAGAGTATGAACTAGAAAAGCACATTAAGGATGTGATGATGCCAAAGAGAGGCGGTCGGCATGCTTGCTGCTTCTAATTTGAAGCTTCAACCACTAGAAAATGAGCTTATACCAATTTCAGGGCAGAGTTTGACCGGTTTGCCATACAGAATGTTATCTCTGACATGAGAATAGAAAGGGTTGTTATTTTTAAAATAAAACTAGAGCGCAATGTTCTTGTCAGCAGGGGCGGACCCAGCACCCGGCGAGCCCCCACGGCCGCCCGAGAACAATTTTTTTTGGTTGACAATGAATAAACTTTTTAGCTTATATACCTGGTAATTTGTTTTATTTTCAAACATTTCTTGTAGCTCAGCTGGGTGGAGCGTAGG
>CAIGRT010120568.1:0-18911 GCA_903798405.1 Fraxinus platypoda | reverse complement strand
CATTCTTTCTTTTCCAATTGCTTCAAACGAGTCCATAACTAAAACAAAAGAAAATTAACCCAAGTTAAGTAAAAAATAATAATTTGACAACATGAAATTCAGGTAAAATGACTTAAATAAGTGCACAAAATACACTCATCAGACGTGCGGAATAGAAATCACACTTCTTACGATGCTTTAGTGGAGATGATGAGAAGTAAAATCGTAAATGAGAAGCTGATCGATCACCCAACAGAACCTCGTTGGGGTTCCCACTACCTCAAAGACTGCAAATAGGCCCTGTGTCCCAATTGGTGAACCAGCAATGGACCCAATCAGGACACACAATAGCCCCCACCTCAGGCCAAGCGTTGGCCACAACCTTCTTTGGCATATGAGACGGTTGGACCCGAAGCTCAAAGGCAGCCGAACCCATCTAGAGGAAGAGGCAGAGGAAGATACAAGGAGCCTCGAGATAGGTAGTACTGTACATACCATCGAACCAATAGCCACAGTACTGAGAATTGCCTATCCAGGCCGTGTCATGGAGAACCAGTCAAACACAAAGAAAGGCACCCTAATCTAGGCAGGAGAGAGTGCCTAGGCATAACGAGGCAATGTGTCATCGTAGGAACGAATTACCTCGACATGAGCACGATGAAGATAGAAATAGGGCAATGGAGAAGAAAACCAGGAGAGAGCCCCCAACAAATGTTGATAAATCTTCCATCTGAGAAATTGACACCATCATGGTGGTCCACACATTGGCGGAAGATTCCAAGAACGTACTGAAGAACTATGCTAGAGAAGCAAAAGACCCCACTATGGTGAGCTACTTGATCAATAACACTGGCCATGGATCTGGGAATACCCCATCAATCACCTTTTCCCTAGCAGACACTGTGGGAGTCCATTACCCACATTATGACGCACTGGTAGTACGAGTCGTCATAGCCAGAAATGGACTGAGATGCATGTTGGTGGACAATGGGAGTTCGATTAATATCCTGTTCGGAACCACCTTTGACAAGATGATGGTGGACCACGAGCTCGTCCCCAGACCGCTCCCTTATATGGCTTTACTGGCGATAGCATCATCCCCAGAGAGAGGATCACATTGACAGTGGAAATGCCCCCCACATTTAAGGCTAATCACTTCATGGAGTTTCTTATTGTAGACCATCGAGGCTATAACATCCATACATCATCTATGCATAAAGTTTCCTAGCAAGGAATGAGTTGCCACAGTGCGAGGGGATCAAATGGGGTCAAGGGAATGCTACCTCAGCTCCTTAGGAAAATCCAAGCTCCGCAGTGTAAATATGGTTTTGATGGATGCTAAAATGGTTGACGCACCTGAAGAAGGTCTTACCCCTGAACAAGGGAGAGACGTCAACATGATAAATACCCCTGAGGAAGGGGTCATTGAAGTAGATTTAGACCCCAGAGTCACAGAATCGAACTCACAGGCGACCCCAGTAGAAGAGCTTGAATCTTTCCTTGTGAGCTCACATGACCCCAAATAGGGAAGGAGCTCGAATTAGAAGAAAAAACCAGACTTAAGGGCTTCCTACTTAACAACTTGGATATATTTGCATAGAAACACAAGGACATGGTAGGCATTGATCCCAGAGTCAGTTGCCACCGACTTAATTTGGACCCAAAGTTCATTCCTCACAGACAGAAAAGGAGAGCCGTGAACCTAGAAAGATATGTAACCCTAAAAGAGTAGGTGTAAAAGCTTATATCTAATGGGTTCATCAGGGAGGTAGTGTATCCAAAGTGGATATCCAACCCTGTCTTGGTGAAGAAAGCCAATGGAAAATGGAGAGTCTGCATAGACTCTCCAATCTCAACCAAGCTTGCCCAAAAGACAGTTTTCCGCTCCCAATGATCGACCAGCTAGTTGATTCTACTGCAGGCCACGAACTCTTGAGTTTCATGAACGCATACTCAGGATAAAACCAGATCCCCATACACCCAACAGACGAGGAAAACACCTCGTTCATCACTGATAGAGGCCTATATTGCTACAAAGTCATGACGTTCGGTTTGAAAAATGCTGGCGCAACCTATCAACGACTAGTCAATAAAATATTTTCCGACCTCATAGGTAAAACGATGGAGGTATACATCGATGACATGCTCGTAAAAAGCCTCAGGTCTGCAGACCACATCGAATACTTGAAGGCTACCTTCAAGATCTTGAGGGAATACCGGATGAAGCTGAATCCATTGAAATGCGCCTTTAGCTTCGCTTCTGGAAAGTTCTTGGGTTATATGGTTAATCAACGAGGCATTGAGGCGGTCCCTGAGAAAATTAAGGCTTCGCTGGACATGAAATCCCCCAGTAAACCCAAAGAAGTGCAATGTTTGACAGGGCGCCTTGTAGCACCAAACCGCTTCATCTCCAAAGCTATAGATAGATGCATTTCCTTCTTTAAAATCTTAAAAAGAGGGAAAATGTTCCAGTGGAATGAAGAGTGTGAAGAGGCGTTCCAAGGGTTGAAGAAGCACTTGGGCCAAGCCCCTTTCTTTCAAAGCCCAAAGAGGGAGAAGCATTGCTACTATATCTCACCGTAAGTGCCGATGCTATGAGTTCGGTGCTGGTAAGGTAAGAGGGCGGCACTCACCTGTCTACTACGTAAGCAAGGCCCTCATGCCAGCCAAAACGTGTTATACTGATATGGGAAAACTTGCTTTGTCCCTTATGATCGCTTCAAGGAAGCCGATGACCTACTTTCAGGCCCATAGTATACGTGTACTAATGGGTCTCCCCCTCAAACAAGTTCTCCAAAAGCTAGACGCATTAGGAAGGTTGATGAAATGGACTGTGGAATTAAGCGAATTTGACATTTCGTACCAACCAATAACCTCAATGAAGGGGCAGGAAGTGGCAGATTTCATAGTCGAATTCACAGAAGCAACAAATATCAATGTAACAATGAAACCGGCAGACCTCCCAGCCTGGAAACTGTTTGTTGACGAATCAGCCGGAGAAACAGGATCAGGGGCAAGAGTACTATTAGAAAGCCCAGAGGGTCACAAGCTTAATTTAACAGTGAGATTCGACTCTAAAACCTCCAACAACGCAGTTGAGTATGAGGCGCTTCTAGCGGGCCTCAGATTGGCCAAAAAAATGCAGGTCTAAAACTTGGCAGTTCGAAGTGATTTCCAGCTAGTTGTGAGCCAGGTTAGCGGCAGTTTTGCAGTTAATGATAGAGGCATGACAGTATACCTGAAGAAGGTTATGGACATGATCCTATGCTTTAAAAAAATTGAGTTGACCCAAACCTCAAGAATGGAGAACCTGCATGCAGACGCCCTATCAAAATTGGCCAGTAGTAAAGACTCAGAATTACTCAAAATTGTATCGGTTGAATACCTCCCCAAGCCCTCCACAGCCAAAATAGAAAAGGTGATGTGGGTTGGAAGAATCCCACAATGGATGCAACCTATTATAGCATACCTCAAGGATCACATCTTGCCGGAAAACAAGGAAGAGGCTCACAAGCTCAGACGTAGGGCCGCCCACAATGTACTCCAAGACGAGGTACTATAAAAAAGAGGCTTCTCATCCATTCTCCTACGGTGTACTGGAGGAGATGGGACTGACTACGTCTTACAAGAAATCCACGAAGAAATCTGTGGCAACCACACATGGGGCCCAACATTGGCCCATAAAGTGCTAAGGTAAGGGTACTACTGGTCAACCTTGAAAAAAGAATTTATACAATTCGTGAAAAGGTGCGACAAGTGTCAGCGCTTCTCCTCCATTCAAAAATAGCCATCCCAAGAACTGACCGTAGTATCCAGTCCCTGGCCATTCTCCAATGGAAGGTCGACCTAATAGGACCTATGCCAAAAGGAAAAGGGAGCACAAACTATGCGATTGTCGCCATTGATTACTTCACTAAGTGGGTCGAGGTAGAACTGTTAGCTAAAATAACCAAAGCAAACACTTCTAAGTTCATATGGAAGAACATCATATGCAGGTTCGGAATCCCCCATTCACTCGTTATAGACAATGGGCGACAGTTCGACAACAAGAAGCTTAGAGACCTATGTGACGAACTGGGTATCAGAAAACACTTCTCCTCCTCTAACCACCCCCACGCAAATGGCCAGGTTGAGGTAGTCAACAAGACTATAAAACACCTCTTGAAGAGAAAACTTGATGCATCAAAGGGCGCGTGGGTGGACGAGCTCTCTCATGTACTATGGGCCATTCGCACAACCAGTCGAATGGCAACATGAGGACCCCCTTTTCCATGGCATATGGGGCTGAAGCCACGAGCCCAATTGAAGTGGGTCTTCCTTCACCTCCCTGTTTGCAATTCAACGAGATATCTAATGATGAGATAAGGAGATGCGAGCTCGACTTCTTTAAAAAAAGGAGGGACGACTTTCAAACGAAGCTGGCCTCTTATAAAAGGAAAATGGTAAGGTACTACAATACCAAGATGAAGAAGAAATCACTCAGAAGAGTTTTTCTGTCCTCCAAGGAACCTGGCGTTGGCACGTTCGGTCCGAACTGGGAAGGCCCCTACCGTATATCAAACGACTTAGGCCAGAGACCTTCTTAATTGAGAATTTGGATGGGAAGGTAAATCCCTACCCCTGGAATGTTGAACATCTGAGAATGTATTATCAGTAAAGGACCTGATCATTGTTTATGTACCTTTTATGACTAATGCATATACCTTTTATTTTTAACTATGACAAGCTCATACGTTAAGAATGACAAGCTCATACCGTTTTTTGGTCAACTACAACAGCTATGGCGAGCCCATAAACTAATGTATAGCGAGCTCATACGTTCTGATGAATCAAAATCGAAATATGGCGAGCCCACAAATGAACTTATGTATAACAAGCGCCTATCATGATGACTTATTAAAGCGCAACTATGGCGATCCCATAAGGTTGTTAACGATTAATTAAATTATGGCGAGCCCATAAAACTTAACCATCGATATTCGAAACCAACGATTGTTTAAATTGTGGCAAGCCCATAGATTAACTTATGTGTGACGAGTTCATGCGCTACAATTTATTATGGCGCAACTATGACGAGCCCATAAAACTTTCAATGTTTGAAGTCAAGTGATTAAATAATGGCGAGCCCATAAGGCTATCAATGACTAAAATCATCATGGTGAGGCCATGTAGCATTTCAATTAAAGTAATCATGGCGAGCCTATACATTATGGCGAAACCTATGAACTAACTTACGTCATGACAAGCTTACGCGTTCTAATTGCTTAATCAAATTTAGTTATGGACTAGTAATTGACTTATACAAAAAGTGATAAGCTCATACATTAGAACTGTTTACTATGAACATGAATGTGGCGAGCCCATGAACCATCAAATTAAGAATTAGAAAGATTTATTTACAATCAAAATAGAGCTCATTACAAAGAGACCATTACAAAGGAAGGAGGAGAGGGCTATCCTAAGAGGCAGCAGCGTCATCCTGCTGAGGCTCCTCAGAAGCATCTACTTTCTCCACTTGGTCTTCAGCTTCATTGGCAGGAGTGGACGATTCGACAGACATGAATTCTTCATTTAAAACAACCAAGTCCAATTGAGGATGCAGCTCGGCAAGCTTTGCGAGCACTTCGTTGTAAGCTACTCCTCGCCAGTATATGTCGAGCCCATCGTAATCCGCAGTTTCATGGAAATGAGCAACATATTCATTCACTACTACCATCCCTGCCCTACTTAACTACTACTTCAAATCAGCAGCCTCAGCAGTCAGCTCTTCGATTTTGGCCTTTAATTTCCAATTTTCCCTGTTGGCCACCTCTAAGGCTGACGAAGCTATTTTCTGCAAATTGTCAGAATTTTCCACTTGCTTCGTCAAGGCATTGACTTCGGCCTTGCAGAGGTGGAACTCTTTCTTCAGCTCGTCATTTTCCTTAGAAAGTGCCTCCACCCTCGACTCAGCCTCGACTTGCTTTATTTTAGAGGCCTCGATGGCCTCATTGAATGACAACGCCTCAGCCTTAGCCTTATCCGTTGCAACCTTGACATCCATAGCCCTTTGAAGAAGCTCCTTATTGAGGCCATGTAGCCGCCTCATCTCCATTTGCACATTCAAAAAGAAACCTTGAGAACGGGCCCGCAGGGCGAGTCCAGCCTCTACCATGTCCACCGCATGACAATTTCCGCATACGAGGAGTACTTATCAGTCCAGTATTTATGATGGATCCTCGTAGTCCCTTGGACCTTAACGGGGAGCATTTCCATCACTGGGAGGCTATCTCATCAACCCTCCCACCCAAAAAGTTTTGGGCTTTTCCTTCAGAGGGGGCATTCCTAGCCCCCTAGCCCTTTTCTTCTTCACGAGGCTCGCTTCCTCCTCAGTGACCCCCTCCACATCAATTTTTACGTAGGAAATGGGCTTAGTAACAATGGGACGCCGAAGTGATTCGCTAATGGTCGTTTGGCATTTTGGGGGAGGGGGAGACCCGACATTCTTCTTCAACACCAATTTTCTTTTCAGAGACTTCTCCGCTAAAGGCTCGGCATCCTCTTTACCTCCTTTTCCCCTTTTTCTCCAGGGGAGGCGGTGGATTCGTCTTAGACAGATGGGTCAATTCATCCATCTGATGATTGCAAGCATCAGAAAAGGAGCTCATGGGCTGTTTCTTCTTCGTCTCTACGAGGCTTCTCAGAAAAAAAACATGTCAGGTTTAACATACTCCTTCTTATCGTGCTGACCTGCAAACCATAAAAGGACGCTATCAGATAAACGTCAACAAGTCAGAATTGGTAGTTAACGAAGATATTTCGTTTGGCAATTGTATTTTTGAAGTGCCACTTCTTTGCGGACAGCTCGTAAATGGCCATTATAATAGTCCACTCTGAAGGTTCAAGTTCGAACCTATTAACTGCAGCTGCACAAAGTACACATCAGAAATGACGAACTAAAAGCAATGTCGTAAAGTAAACATTACAGTGACTAGGGCTAAACTCACTATACTCATGATACTAGGTCGACACGGTTATCTCCGGGGCCGCATTTCCTTCCATCGTCTGCCAACGACCCCTAACCCAAAATCAAGATGACTTCCAATTTTTGATAGAGGTCGGAGTCTCCAAAATAAAGGGAGAATGCGAGCCCCAGGGGTTCATGCAATACCACCCCTTGCAGTTGCTCCCCCACTCGAGGCTCGGGGTTGGAAAATGGTCTGAAAAACGTGGGGAGGCATATCCTAGCCAATGGGTCCTCTCCAAAGAAGGAAGGCCCTTGCTAGTTGGCTCCATGCATTGGGTACTAGTTGGGTAGGGGCCAGTTGTACTGCCTAAAGATGAATCCGAAGAAGAGGTGCAGGGGTAACCTCATCCCTCGGCTAGAATGACATCGCTCACAGCCACACACCCCTCTCTAGGAAAGCAGGCCCTCACCTCTGGGGTCAGTACAAACATCTCTACGTTATCTGGGATCCTATACCTCTCCCGAAAGGTCTCTAACTCACCCTCTTTTATATCAGTTGGCCACATGGAAGCCCCATATCTAATGCTATAATCTATGGGGCCCTCTAGCATCATCCATGCACTATGGGGTCCCCCCATTGCCTCCATGATCCGTTCGGTAGGAATCATTGGAGGAATACCCACCTGGACGAAAATTAACGCCATGTTCACCCCAAAAGACCCCTCAGACACGTTCTTTTTAGAGGAAGAAGCCATCTAACTTAACAGATAAAGAAAATGCCTCGATAATGATAAATACTTATACGAGATCTAAGACCCAAGATCCGGAATGCAGAAAAAATGAGAGGGAACGGAGTTGATCACCGGACACAGCAGAAAAAATGCTAAGGAAAATGGTAATATTCTTAGCACTCAAGGGTTTGAAACTTTTGCAAAGTGAAGAAAATGGGAAAAACGGTAGGTTTTCAACCTTTTATATGCGTAGTAAATGAACCTCCACCATTGGATCTCCCTTCACTTTAATCTGGGCTCTCCACTTGTGATCCCACCTGTCATGACAATACCAAAAGACACCTGTAAAAAGTTCAAACCAAAGGCCTAGATGAAGTCGTACTAAGCACGCGCCGTGAACTTGCGTAGACCCTGCAAGATGTGAGGTATCACCATCATTGCGCATTAAATACGTACGTAGCTCGAGCCTAGGAAATTGCCACGCCACCCAGCTGTCTTCATTGGGAATCAACAATGCCCCTCAAATTATTACGGCACGCCACTTGACAAGTTCCAATGGCCTTGCCTAACACTTTTTTCAGCCTTATCACAGGCTTCATCTCTTAAAGCGGCTCGGTAGATTCTCCAATGGCCTCATCTAACACTTTTTTAGCTTTATCACAGGCTTCATCTCTTAAAGAGACTCGGTAGATTCTCCAATGACCTCATCTAACACTTTTTCAGCTTTATCACATGCTTAATCTCTCAAAGAGGCTCGGTAGATTCTCCAATGACCTCATCTAACATTTTTTCAGCCTTTTCACAGGACTCAACTAGAGCCTCGTCGCCTATCCCTTAACCCCATTGCCAGCTTCAATTAATGAAATCTTTTTCTTTCTTAGACTAGAAAGTCCACGCATCATATAAATAATCATACCTAGACTTCGGGGACTGTTGTTACTCATATAAATAATCGTGCCTAATTGAATTATGTGACAAACGGTAAGGGCCCCACACCTTACGGACAACATGGACGACCCTGTTATAAGTATAGAGGCGACCCCTTTCCAATGGAACGAAATCGGACCGACCCTATTTGGACAGACGTCCCATGTAGGAGCCGCTCCTGATGAGGTGATGGCGATCTTGATAGATCTTGTGGTGAAATGATTGACAAGACAATTCACTGTCAACGCCGCCTCTACACACCTACGAAGTCAAATCCTACTTGCACAAGCTATGACTTGTAGATACGAAATGGGTCCTAGCATTTAATGCCTTGATTGATTGATTGATGCGTGCAACAAGAAGGGCCAATCAATCTGATGAGGCCACATGCCCTATCATCTAACGGGTTTCATTTATCCTACTCAAGTATAAAAGCTCACACTTAGTGTCATTCAAGGTTAATGCAAGTTTAGACTCTCAAGCCTATATTCTTGCTACATATACTTTTAGTATCCTATTCCCAAGCCGACCCCCTTTTTCGATTGGAGGCTCATGTTCTAAGCTTCTTCACATCCTAAATTATTCTTTTAGCTGGCTCGACCGTTTAACTAAGACCTTGCCCAAGTGTGTTGAGATTTAACTTACGTGGACGTGAGAGGTTTTGAAATCTGTTGGCTACATCATTGATACAATTTTTGGGGTCAACACTAGTAATACATGTTGATATACTAAACAACTTCATTTTTCCCAAGTTCTAAACCGCATCGTAAGGAATCCACCATTATAGATATCGAGTTCTTTGACTATGAACGTATTGAATCATACTTGGTCATTCTAGGGTATATGGCCGATCGAGTTTCGTCTTTTACATCAATGTCTGAAAATCGGAGTTGTTCGAGGATTATGCGAGGTGTCAAGCTATTTTTCATTTTTTGTCAAAAAATGTTAAAAAAAAAAAAAAAAAAAGTGTGATCACACTTTCTATGTCAACCCTGGTCAACCTTCACCCAATTAGTGAGTTGGCCAGCCCTATATGAAAGCTCTTTCTCAATTGCGTTCACCAAAACTCATAGCCCTTTCTCTCTCTATATTTACTCTCACTCAACATTTCATCGATCTCCGGTATGTTCTATCACCATCGCCTCTCTACTTTCCTGCTTCGTTCGCATAATTTATATGCATACTAATATCCGTTCATAATTACTTATTTCATGCTCACGCATTTTTTATTTATACTATAGTAAGCACCTTTAAATTTTACTGTTTCCTTAATTATTACGTATTTGTTTAACTGAAAATTAATAAATGTAAAAGTAATTGATGAGTTTTGGATTGATTTCGTTAATTGATATTCAATGTAATGCACTTCATATTTTTATCTTGTTTTTGGAGGAACGGGAAACTTTTTGATGGTTGAAAAATGCTTGTTGATTTTTTTTTTTTAAATCACTGTTTTAATGGTTTTTTTCTTTTATTTTTTGCTTTGTGAAGTGAATTATAGTAAAATGTACTTTCGATATTCGGTTATTTTAACTCTATTCTAATGGTTTGATGTGGATTTCAGTCTGGAGTCAATGCATTGAAGAACCTCTATTTGAATTATTTATTTATTTTTTTGCATTCTAGCAGTTTTCTTTAGATGTATTTTCTGAGTCAAAGGATGTATAGACTGACTTTTGATTTTGATTTCTTGGCAATTCAATGGAATATTTTGTGTTTTTCTGTTATTTTCCTGGTAATTGGAGGGAATATTATGTATTATTTCTGTTGTTTGGACTGTCAACTTCAGTCGAATTTGTGGTAATTTTTAGTTATTTAAAACATTCTTGTATTGTTAATGTATGGATCTATTATCAATTCATGCCATTTTTGTATATAACTGCAAAAGTAGTAGAACATGAATAAGTGTCATAAAAGTGATTTCTAATTTAAGCATATTACATTCCTTTTGCTTTTTCATTTTTGGATATCTTATGTTTTAACTATTATTTATGTGATTAGGATAAGTTTATAATATTCTCTGTGTCCAAGTGCCATGCTCAATAGTAAATGGCATAACATGCTTAATATAAAGTTCACTCTTCACGGATTTCATTCATGTTAGATAAGCGCACATATTCCCATTACTTCTTTTCAATGTCCTGACCCCTTCTTTTTTTGTTCTATATATTTTCCTGCACCGCTGATCGCTGAACTCATTTACTGTTCAACTAGATGGAGCAGGTAAACTGTGTCTTCTTTGCTCTCTTGTTTGTTCTCATTTATTTATGCTTGTAATGAATTGTGATGTCTTTCGATATTGGTCGCAGTATGAGAAAGTTGAGAAGATTGGCGAGGGAACTTATGGAGTGGTGTACAAGGCCCGTGATCGCGTGACAAACGAAACTATTGCTCTAAAGAAAATCCGTCTGGAGCATGAAGATGAGGGAGTGCCGAGCACAGCTATCAGAGAGATATCTCTCTTGAAAGAGATGCAGCATGGTAACATTGTAAGGTACATTAGTAAACCACGATTAACATGGTTGCTTACGCATTTTAAGAGACGGAGAGATAAATAGATGGAGGAAGAGAGTCGAGGGCAGGTTGTCCAACACATATGAATATTCCTTGCTGATTGATCTTGTTCTCAATCAATGCAATTAAAAGGATTGTAGAAAATTGATATGATATTCCTGGCTTTATATTGGTTTGTTATTATTATTATTATTATTATAATCATTGTCCCTTTTTTTGCTTAATTTTGTTAACAGATTATTTATTATTCATATACTGTGTGCATTGAAATTTCTATCAATATATGGTGATAGGCTGCAAGATGTGGTGCACAGTGAGAAGCGCTTGTATTTGGTATTTGAATATCTGGACTTGGACTTGAAGAAGCACATGGATTCTTGCCCAGAATTCTCCAAAGATCCTCGTCTAGTTAAAGTGAGTGTCTTCTTTGTGCCAACTGGAGGTCGGCTAACGTGTGGATGCTTTGAAATTTGAATTAAGTTTGTCATTGAAGAGGGTTGATGGATTTCTATTTACTGAAGATCTCATCTAGATTTCTGTTTGCAAGTCAATGTTATTATTAAGTCAAACCTCTATTTTGCAGATGTTTCTCTATCAAATACTACGTGGTATTGCTTATTGCCATTCTCATAGAGTCCTTCATCGAGACTTGAAGCCTCAAAACTTGCTGATAGACCGCCGAACTAATGCATTAAAGCTTGCAGACTTTGGGTTGGCCAGAGCATTTGGCATTCCTGTCAGGACATTTACGCATGAGGTAAATTTTATGAACTTGATACCTTTTCCTAAAAGTTTAAGCCCTCTAAATGGTTCCTTTTAGTTGTAAAGCTGAAGCAAATAGGTAAAAAATACCTATACTTTGTTTCTAGTGTTTTTATCCCTAACACAATCAATAAGAGGAATTTTTCACTTGACCTATCAATTGTTCTTCTTTCCTAAGCTGTGTGGATATTTCTTCGCAGGTGTGACACTACAGTACAGGTTGCTTGATCTATACATTGTTTTATTTTCCCTCAGCTGTGGATAAATATTTCTCTGCAGGTGGTCACTCTATGGTACAGGGCACCAGAGATTCTTCTTGGATCCCGCCACTATTCTACCCCCGTTGATGTGTGGTCAGTTGGTTGTATATTTGCCGAGATGGTGAACCAACAACCATTGTTTCCTGGTGACTCTGAGATTGATGAACTCTTTAAGATTTTCAGGTGCTACATCTTTTCGGGAATGGTTCCCGGCGTGTTTGATTATTTTGAAATCATTTGTTGCCACTCGATAGATTGTCATGTCATCACCATAAACTAAGAATCTTGTTGGAGTTTAGCTCAATTTGTGCATGAAAATGCTTATAAGTGTCTTCTTTGCTGCATTAAATGACCCTACTTCATCTGTATATCTCATTTTATGGCGTACAAGTTAAATAGCCTGTATTTTTTTACTTTGACATCCTATTCCCCCGTTCTTTTTATTGCTTGGGGGTTCAGGTGGGAGGGACAATCTATAAAGATTCAAGCAACCATACTATATATCAATCTCATGTGGAATTCTTCATCATATTATTTATTATTCATTTCATGTTTTTTTCCCATTTGTAATGAAGGATCACGGGAACTCCAAATGAAGATACATGGCCCGGAGTGACTTCTTTGCCTGATTTTAAATCTGCATTTCCAAAATGGCCTCCTAAGGTAATTGGAGTTGTTTAATTTTTTTTTTTATTCCTCATGTGAAATATCTTGGATATAATTTTAAAAATTATTAATTCGCGAATGCTCTAATTTGCAGGACTTGGCAACTGTGGTTCCAAATCTTGACGCAGCTGGTCTTGACCTACTTGGAGTAAGTTCTTTTTCTATATTAGAGTGTAAGATATTTTTCACGTGTAAACCTTGGTTTCTAGAAAGCCTTTTTTTTTTGTGAAATGTAATGGTTCATTAGAGCTTATTGTAGATTCAGCCAAGCATCTATACTTTTCTTTGACAAAACCCGTATGTATCACAGCTTGACAATTTCTTTCGAGTTCTCACCTAAACGCTACATATTACAATGTAGACAGAATCCTTCCAACAAAGTGTCAAGATGTTGAGTTTTAATATGATACCTGGAATGTGGGCATTTATAAACAATAATAATATAATAATGATGTGATCTGAATGCAACAGGTTCGAAGATAGAGTGGTAAACCAAAATTAACATTGTGTTTCGTGAAGGACCTAGATACATTTGATCTTCTTCTAGTAAATGGAGCTATAAAGTAAACAGAATGAAATGTAGAATACCCCAAACTTGATGAAAATAATGTTTAGTTAGCTTTTCTTATATTCCTGCTTAAAATAATGTGTTATACCCTTCTCAATTACCCCATGGAATCAGACTCACCTCCAAGTTCTTTTTCAATTTTAAGGTTTCCCTTTGGTTTGTGGGCTAACTTAAGGTTTATTAACATAATTAACGGGTTATTAGCACAAAACATTTCTGTGTTTGAAGTTCATTGTGCAAAACGTCCCCGTCTTGCATTTTTTTTTTTGCATTTTCACTCCTATTTACATCTTTTACGCGGAAATCATCATTTTCATCCATTTTCTCAATAAAAAGATGCGAAATGACGAATATACCTTTCTATTTAAATAAAACAAAAATAAAAAAATAAAAAATAAAAAACTAATTGTAATCATAGTACCAAATTTTTCAAAAAATTGTCATAAATATATAATTAAAAATCAAAACTTAAAACACAAAAATCACTTCATCTGCTTCCACCTTCTCCCCCACCCCGCCCCACTTTCAGATGAAATCAAAACCAAAAACCACTAGTAGGCCACTGCCGACGACCGCCTCCTCCACCGCAATCCGCCACCAACGCCATCATCCCAAACTTAATCGAATGCTTTAGGTTGTTTTGTGGGTGATTCTTAATGTACCTTTTGGATGAAGAAATTCAGGCAAACAAAATTGAGGCTTCGTTTATTGTTAAGGTTATTGTTTGATTCATTGTTTTGATTTGCAGTTTCATCAAAATTATTGAGGTCTTCGTGTAATGCTTGAGGTTGTTTTCTTAATGATTTGCCGTTTCATCGAAATTATTGAGGTTGTTTTCTGTGAGTGACCAACCAGTGGTTTTTTATTTTCATTTGGTCTGAAAGTGGGGTGGAATGGGTGGGCTGTATAAGTTTTGAAATAAAATCAAATGACTCCTACCAACCCATGTACAAGGCTTGCTAGTAGGGAAATATACACATTTGGTTCAAGAATCTGACCAAATAGCACATTTGCATAGCTCATGCTCCCATTTTCATCCATGGCATAAAAAGTTGGTAACCTGCCGATTGGAAAGAGATGGAAAATGAGGCTAGTGCGGGGCTTGGATTTGCTTTGCTTTGCTTGGGACATGGAGTTGCAGGAATCTATAAGGAGGAGAGTAGGATGCGTAATTATAAGATTTAGGTTGGGATTTGAATTCCATTTCTTGGATTTTGACGAAAAGTTCTTGCCAAATTGAAAGATTAATGGATTCTACGGGAAGGAGACGAAATCAAAATATATTTTAGTAGTGTGGTACGAGGTTTCATTTGAATACCAAAAATGTTTGATGTAGTGATATGGGCCAAGGGGCTTATTAGTAGAAGAAAGTTATTTGTAATTTTTTTAAAAAATTGGGACTATAATTGCAATTAGTTCAATATTTTTTCTTTTCTTTTATTTTTGTTTTATTTAAATAGGAGGGTATATTCGTCATTACGTAGCGTTTTATTGAGAAAATAGATGAAAATGATGATTTCTGCAATGAAAGGCGTAAATAGGGTGAAAATGCAAAAAAATGCAAGAGGGGGACGTTTTGCACAATGAATTTCAAACGTAGAGACGTTTTGTGCTAATAACCCCATAATTAACTATATCGTGGAGAGATTTGAAGGTGACTAGGTTTCTTACCTCCATTTCTGGAAACTGAATGGTCTTGAGATGTGTATAGTATCTACTTGATAATACTATTAAGGGTATGTTTGGCCAAGCCTTTTCAAGCTTATAAGCTAATCAATCATTATATTTATCCACACACACCCCGCAGGACACCCACATTTTTTAGGATCAATCACAACTTATAATCTACATAAAACTTTACCAAACATACACTATATCTATCTAGGATCACTTTCTGTAGTTTTTTCGTTACAAAAGGAAACAAAGAGAGAAAAGTTGATGTTCGTGTTGCTGATTCACTCTTGGATTACCATTTCAGAAAATGCTCTGCTTGGATCCCAGCAAAAGAATTACAGCCAGAAGTGCTCTCGAGCACGAGTACTTCAAGGATATTGGGTTTGTTCCCTGATTCAGTTCTTTACACTCATGCAAATGTATATTGCTACGTGGCATCTGCGGGTTTTTATTCTGTGAGATAGATATGTGTGCTATTTAGCTGGAATTCTCCTTTTTTATCCCCTTGGCATTATTAAGTTTAAGTTGAAGTGGTTCTGGGCAAATCAACCTCGAAATATGCAGTTGCTAGTGCTTTTAGATTTCCAAATCCTCTAGTGTGATTTTCCTTTTCCCATTTTTGTCGATGGTATTGTAACATCGTGTTGATTTTAGACATATTGGCTTTTGTTCTTCTGGTCAATCGATTGATATTGAGTGCTGTTTATTGTTATAATTTGTGCACTGCATTTTTAGGATGTACAAAATAATATTTATCCACAAGACGTACCAATCATGACGGTGGTAGGGAGGATGAGAAAGCACGAATATTTTACTGATATTAGCGACTCAATTCTATTCGAGCTTTATTCATATCATCATCATGCCCTTAGTAATTTAGTTTATCATAAATTTGACGATTGGGAGGAAGGCAAAAAGATTTTCACCAAGAACCCGAGCCTTCTATCCAGAGGTTTTGAGGTTGAGGGTGTGCGAGTTGAGCGACTGCACATGACTCATCATTGTAGGGGCACCAAAAATATTTTTTTGTAGGTGTATATATAATTATATATTTAAACTATTTTATTAGTTTTAAATTTTTATTATTTTGTTGAGTTGAAGGCCACAGTATTTATCATGAAAGAGTAAAAAAGTTATATTATATTAATATATATATTTTTAATTTAACATATTACTGAAAAAATATATTTATTTTCTAATTTTAAACTATCTTGCTTTTGAAAAAAATAATATTTTAAACTATCTGTTTTACTAGTTTAATCCCAAAAGTTCAATTAGCGTCATTAGCAAATTACAAACAAACAAGACAATAAGCATCAAAAAATACAAATGATTAAAGTGGAGAGTGAAAAACTACGTCTCCCCCTAATCTACAAAAAAATAGTAAAATAGAGGAGAATTTTTTTTTTTTTTTTTTAACTTCAGTCTTTGTTGCTTGCTCTACAATAGTATAATCTACATTGTAACATCGTCATTTTATTGGTGCTGATTGTCTACTTGTTAATTGTTATTTCGTGAATTTTTTGGTTCTAGAAGGGTTTACTTTTGTTACATAAAAGGAACACCATTTTAAGTTTTTATTTATTTATTTTTATTGGTTCCAGTAATTTTTTTTTAATAATATGAAAGGAGCGTCATTTTAACATGTCACAAAGGACACTCAAAATCTTAGGGCTGGCCATGCTTATATCTCTATATAGCATTTGCACCTTTATATATATATACATAAACCTCGCGGCGAGACCCACCTTGTTGTAGAAGTATGGTTTAACCACTACAATTTTAACACTTTCTATGCTCCGAGATGGCTTTTTACTTGAAAATGAGAACATTATAGTCCATTTTTGTGGAAAGGAATATGTAATTTGAGGGAGAAAGCCCAAATATCAAACCAACATCGTTTGCTAAAATTCGTCTTCTAAGGGAACATACATATTTTTCTTTTCCTTTTCAATTATATGTATAATTGACAATTTAGTGAATAAAAATTGATCAAAAAGACATGAATTGGATCTCATAAAATTGAAGTTTTCCCAATTCCGCACGGCTCAACTTGGTTATGGTTTACTTCTTTCAGTTCAATTTGATTTCAAGCAAGTGGTCTAAATTAGGTCGCATTGAAAATTTTACCAAAAATTTAACCACGGTTGGTCTGGATTGAGCTTGTGCTCATTTTTCTATCCTAAGATGATCACATCTCGTCAACTTGTTCTCACTCGATACTAGAAACTATTAGATTTGTAATGAGAAAATTCTGAAACTGAATGATTGAAATGAAACTGAAATTGTATTAATTCAAGCTATCGAAAATGTACAGTCATTGCTCTATAAATATAAAGAAATTGCATCATTTTCTAACTAACTTCCTAACTAATTTACATGGAGAATAAATGCAAAACTGATTCAACTAATTTCCTTCTAGATCATTCCTTTGTTGTTGCTCTGTCACTTGTCCACGTTGGCTTCCTTGCTGCTAGTAATCTTCCAGCTTGTTTAGCTGATGCTCAACCGTCAATTTCAATAGCCCTCCGCAAGATGGAGAGTAGATGTTCATTACTCCCATCTTGGATAAACAAGAATAAAAACTTTGAGAATTCAGAGATTTAGTAAAAATGTCTGCAATTTGTGATGCACTAGGAACATTTTGAGTGATGATATTACCTTCTTGTATCTTGTCTCGAACCAAATGACAATCAAGTTCAATGTGTTTTGTTCTCTCATGGAACACCGGATTTGTGGCTATATGAATGGCGGCCTTATTGTCACAATTCAAGATAGCTGGTTAGGGATGCTCAATGTTTAAGTCCTTCAGCAAATATCCAAGCCAAGTAAGTTCGCAACAAAGGTTTGCCATTGCTCTGTACTCGGCTTCCGCTGAAGATCTAGACACTACATGTTGTTTATTTGATTTCCATGATATCAAGGACTCTCCAATGAACGTACAATAACTAGTTACTGATCTTCTAGTGTCCATACACGTTCCCCAATATAAATCACAGTAGCCTTCTAGTTGCATTTTTTATCTTGCAGGATATAAGAGTCCTTGACCAGGTGCCCGTTTTATGTATCTCAACACCTTATAAGCAACATGTAAATATGGGATTCTAGGATTCCCCATGAATTGACTTAACAACTGAACCAAATATGCAAGGTCAGGCCCGGTGATGGTCAAATACAGCAACCTTCATACTAACCTTCTATAAAGTGACGGATCATGCAATAGTTCTTCTTCATCTTTGCTGAGCTTCATATTCTGATCAAGGGGGATCCTAGCAGGAGCTGACCCAATAGTCCCTGAATCTGCTAGGATATCTAAAGCATACTTCCTTTGACATATGTGAATTCCCTCCTTAGAGCTTGCCACTTCAATGCCTAGAAAGTATTTCAATTTTCCTAGATCTTTGATTTTGAACTTCTCATGAAGGGAAACTTTGAGCTTATCTATGGAGTCAATGCAATTGCCAGTAACTATTATATAATCTACATATACTAGAATGGCAGTAAAATTACTATCAGTTAGCCTAATAAATAGGCTATAATCTGCCTTTGATTAGGTATATCCTTACTCAACAATGAAGCTGGAAAGTTTGGAATACCATTGGCGTGAAGCTTGCTTTAATCCACACAAACTCTTGCGTAGCTTGCACACCTTATTTCCACTGTCATTTGGATAACATGGAGGCAATTCCATATAAACATCTTCATCCAAGTCTCCATGTAAAAAGACATTATTTACGTCAAATTGGTGTAAACTTCATCCCTTGATTGCTGCTACTACTAGCAGAGATCTTATGGTGGTTAATTTTGCTACAGGGGAAAAGGTTTCATGATAGTCAAAACCTTTTCTGTTATGTCCAAGAGTACATGCCACCCTTTTACAGAAT
>CAIGRT010120565.1:0-13786 GCA_903798405.1 Fraxinus platypoda | reverse complement strand
ATAAAAAAATTATTTAGTTTCGGTTCTTATTCGGTTCTTCGGTTCTTGGTCTAGACCCGAGACCCGACCCAAACCCGTCGGTTCTCGATTCGGGTACCCGTTCGGGTATTTAATTTATGAAGAACCGCTCGGTTCGGTTCGGGTTCGATTCGATTCGAGACTTTTGGACACCCTAATCTATTGCAATCTATTAATGTAGCTTAGCATCAATTTAAATAGAAAATATTATTTTTCGATTATATTGGGTAGTCCGTAGTTATCCTTCTAGTATTTAAAGACATAGGTACACCGTACACATGCACATATTTACCTACAATTGTACACAATAACACAAAGATCCTCCACGTCATTCAGCCACCGTCTGCCGCCTGCCGTCCCCCAACCCCACCACCCTATTTTATATTGTACCTACACGGCGGCCTTACCACTTGCACCATAAAATTGGCCCCACAAAAATAAAGAAAGAAAATGAAAAATTATCTAAACTCACCAGCTCCCTCGAGATATTGGGATCCTGTCTCTTTACCTGTCTTCTTTTTACCCGGTATATATATACACGCACGCACATGTATAAAGAAGAATTAAGTCCGTTTTTATCATCATCGAGTAATTTCATTTCTTGAAAATGCCAGCCTGGTGGGGGAAAAAATCTAGCAAAAACAAGGAAAGCAAGCCAGAGGATTCTGCAGCAATCAAGAATGAAACGAAAAGGGGCAAAGATAATAAGAATAGGGGTGAACAGTTAAGAAATTCACCAGGTAGTAGCAGAGATTTTTCAGGATTTGATTTAACCCCATCGTCTTTGGCTAGAGGACACCCACTACCTACCCCTTCTGTAACATCAAGTGATAATAATATTAACGGGTTGCGATTCGGCGTCGGAACTGGGTTCAGTTCTGATTCAAGTGTCAGCTCATCTGGGTCGTCTGATGATCATCTTCATACTGTTGATCGTGGTGCTTTCAGGTTCGTTTCATTTTTATCAAAAATTGAGGGTTTTGTTTCTTTTTCTTTTTGGGGTTTGTCTTGATTGATTATTTACTGTTCTGTTTTTTAATTTGTTTTTAATTTTGAATTTTGTTGATCAAATTGAGACTTTGATTTACTCATTTATCCTAGTAAAAGGGGCTTTTTTTTTCCTGGAAAGAATTTTCAATGGATTATATCTTGAAAGTGTATTGATTCGAAGAGAGGAAAAAATTGAAACTTTGATATGATGAATTTGTCTCGGATGATGCAGAACCCTGCAAGAAACTCTTATAATTTGAAATTTCATTTTTAATGGCAGAACAAATGTAGATAACAAATCAAGTCCAGCTCTGCGAAGTTCTGGTCGAGGACCAAGGCATGGGACTGCTATAATGACATCTCCTCGTCATTCACGATATAGTGGTATTAGTTCAGATTCTCCAACTGGGAGATCAGAAGATGGAAAGAGTGAATTTCATAGACTGCCTCTTCCACCCACTTCGCCTACCAGCCCATCTGCTCTGCTGTCCCCAAGAAGTCCTGGAGTGAATGAAAGCTCACATAATAGTTTAACAAAATGGAGGAAAGGGAGGCTTCTAGGAAGAGGCTCTTTTGGTCATGTTTACCTTGGATTCAGCAGGTAATGAGACTTCCACTAAAAGTTGTATGTTAGTGAAATCTTTCGTAGATATGAAAATTCATAGATTTAATATGTATACTGTTACAGATTGAACTCTAATCCCTACCGTCTTTCGTCAACAATAATAATCGAAGAAGAAATCAGAAAAGTTTTTTGTCTGACCTCTCTGGCACTAAAACGGCCCCTTACTGATCTTTTATATAGTAGGAAAATTGGGGGACGTCTGATACATGTAATGATGTCCAATGTACCCCTGAAACAGAAATAGTAGATGAGGGGATGAGTCTAAGGTATGATTGGGCTCCATGCAATCCAACACACAAGATTCTTGTTTTTGGCTTTAAAGAGATCTATGGTCCGTCTACACTGGGTTTTTGCTGTGATGCATAGTTGTATGACTGTGGTTGCCAATTATGACCTTAAGTTAATTATAGGACTCCATTTTTTGCTTAGTTATATTCTTATAATTTAGCTAATGTTATATTGTATGAATTGACAGTGAGAATGGACAAATGTGTGCCATAAAAGAAGTCAAGGTTGTTTCAGATGATCCGACATCGAAAGAAAGCCTCAAGCAATTGAACCAGGTTTTTTTCAATCATTTTTTTTAAATGTAAATGGTGCCTAGTTCGGTGAGAATTTCAATTCTGCTCAGATTTTATCCTCGGGCTTCAACTCTTGAAGTTTTAATGCCTTGTAATCTATTCGGTCCTTGACAATTTCGTCTGTCTCACAGGAGATTAACTTGCTTAGTCAGCTCTCACACGGGAACATTGTTCAGTACTACGGAAGCGACCTGGTATAATTTTATTTTATGCTGTTTTAATGCCCTTCGGGGTATCTCATATCTGTTATTACATATTATATTTATTTGCTAGAACCCTTTCAAATGAATGGCATATTATAAATCTGGCTTACCTGTTTTGCAGAATGAAGAAACATTGTCAGTTTATTTGGAGTACGTTTCTGGAGGCTCAATCCACAAATTACTGCAAGAACACGGATCCTTCAGGGAACCTGTTATACAAAATTATACTCGGCAAATTCTCTCTGGGCTGGCTTACTTACATGGAAGAAATACAGTGCACAGGTGACATTTTGTCTCTTCTGTATTAATTACTCATTTTGTTTGTGAAATTTCTTCTCTTGAAAATCCATCACTTCTCTGCAGAGATATAAAAGGAGCAAACATTTTAGTAGATCCGAAGGGTCATATCAAACTTGCTGATTTTGGCATGGCAAAACATGTATGTACCAAGTCTTTCTTTCCGTAAAAGTTTTTTTGTTCATAGCTTATTGATGGATGCTAAGTAACTAATAATGCATGCGTTTGAGGCTATCGAGGAAGTGGAAAGTAAAACTCTTATGTCGAAAACGATGCATGTCTACTAATCTTAATGTCTACAAATTAAGTACAGATTCCATTTTCCGAAATTGTGGCATTCAACCCTATGAAATCTCATAAGGGTAAAAGAATCTTGAGAAATTGAAGTTATTTAGCAATTTTTGTTTTCGTTCACTGAATTGATCTTTTTTTTTTAATTTCTGCAATCGAAGTGATGACTGGCTAATTTTACACTCTTTTAAACAGATAACTGCGTATTCTTCAATGCTATCTTTCAAAGGAAGTCCTTATTGGATGGCACCAGAGGTCTCTCTCTCTCTCTCTCTCTCTCTCACACACACACACACGCACGCACGCACACGCAAACGCAGAATACATAAGCATATTGGTAGTGCCTCCTGGATCCCCATCACCAGCTACTTGCATCCTACCAATTCAAGAAATACCCCGTGCTTTTTTATTTATTTATTTTTTATAAATTGCGTATAATTCCTTAGAGTAATTCCTCACTCTTTGCTTGTTTCGATTTCAGGTTGTAATGAATACAAATGGATACAGTCTTGCAGTGGATATCTGGAGCTTAGGATGCACAATTCTTGAAATGGCGACATCAAAACCACCTTGGAGCCAATATGAAGGGGTAGACCTTTAAATTTACATTCTTGAAGTCATATTTGTCAAACACTAGCATTGAAGTCCTTATGGTAGCATAATCTTTTGTTTATATTACATTTAACAGGTTGCTGCGATATTTAAAATCGGAAACAGCAAAGATATGCCCGTGATTCCTGATCACCTATCTAACGATGCGAAAAGTTTTATACAACTCTGCTTGCAGAGGGAGCCATCTGCAAGGCCCACAGCTTCTAAACTACTGGAACACCCTTTTGTGTGCCAAAATACAGTACGGTCTGCCAATGTTAACATAACTCGAGAATCCTTTCCACATACCTTTGATGGAAGCCGCACTCCGGTAAATGGATTCTTAATGCTTCATTTCTACTTAGTGAATTTATTGTTTAACGAAAAAAATATTTCACATTTAGAGTGCCAATTTTTAGGATTTCGTTGTTGAACATTCTTCTAGCATATTATCATTACTATGACTCTTTAAAATGATCAAAATATTCAAATCATTTGTGAGATGTATCCTGTGATTGACTTTCCGCCTTTAGATGAAAATGAAAATTGAGCCCTTGTTTGGTGTAGATTAAAATCAAATTTTTAGTAGATTTTGATAAAAATCAAATTTTTAGTAGATTTTGATAAAAGTTAATGAAACGTGCAGTTGAAAAGTTGTGGTCTCATGAAATGTGTGGATAAATTAATTGTTGATTTTGATTTGGGATTAAAATTAGATTTTAACCTGTACATAACAGTGGCTAGTAAATTTCTTGAGTCTGTCTGTGGAACTCGAAGCAAATTGGCAAATGAATCTCACCTGTAGCTGTTTACATAGAGGCCACGACGAACTCGAATGTCTTACTATGTTATATCTCATCCTTCAAGATATTTTCAGTCATTTGCCTAATTTCTTCATCTTTCTATATCATGGCAGACAGCATTGGAGCTGCGCTCGAGCAGAATGAATAATATTTCTTTTGACAGAGATGATGCAGCGAGAACAGCAGTCTCAAGGACCTTATTGAGCCCAAGGTACCGATAATAATACATATGAGAACATGCGATCCTTCTATTTGAACGATATGTGGTTAAATACACTAGCGGTCACTAAAACTTTTAGTTAAAGGTGATTAAACTTAGCATTTATTACAATTTAATCATTTAATGGCTGTTTACTTGACTAATCAAAAACTGATGTGGCAGTCTGGTTATTTGCCAACTAGGCTGCCAATTAGACTGCCCTGTCAGATATATAGTTAGCCCCCGTTTGATTCCATTTAATTTACTTTAATATATTTCTCATATTCATTTTCAACCACACATTCACATAATAAAATATTCTCAATGTAAACCCAAATTTTTTCTCTACTTTTTAACCACACAACTATTCAAAACATAGTTTTTTTTGAAATAAAGGCCACCAAATAGGGCTCAATTAAACTAATGGACATGAATCCAATGATTGAATTAGCGTCGTCGTTTGGCGCAACTTATTTGAAAATCATTTTTCCTCTAACTCATTTCAACCACTCATCCTTCCAATAAAATAATTTTGCACGTGGACATGTAATTTTTCTATACTTTTTAACTACTTTCTCCAAAAAAATCATTTTTCATTTCAAATAATCTCTCCAAAACACACACTTAGAATCCTTTGAAGGAAACAAATTTTAGTAATTAACAAAAAAATTGCTAAAAGTTCTATTACCACCAGTGTTTTTAACCCAAATGATATATCGAGAATCGTTCTAAGTTAACTCTCTTGCTTTCTTGTTGTGTGCAGGGAAAATGCTAGAACGATGACATCCTTGCCGGTGTCTCCCTCATCAAGCCCATTGCGTCATCATGGACAAGCTCAGATGGGTTTTTTTCTTTCACCTCCACATCCATCTTATGCTTTTGCAGGGCAAAGCAGTTACAATCATAACGAAGTCTCCTTGCTTCCAGTGAGGCCAAACACAAGAAGCACGCTCGATCCATGGCTTGAAATTCCTCAATTTAAATCTCACACACCCGTTAGATCCCCAAGAACACGACCCATTCTATAGGATTCCCACGTGTTCAAAACATCTATCTG
The DNA here is from genome assembly GCA_903798405.1 of Fraxinus platypoda. NCBI lineage: Eukaryota > Viridiplantae > Streptophyta > Magnoliopsida > Lamiales > Oleaceae > Fraxinus > Fraxinus platypoda. Next base: position 8,131 of record CAIGRT010120565.1, on the reverse strand, counting down.
AGCGCAGCAAGAAGCGTGTGCGAGTAGTACACACACAAGATACCGCTGGATTTTTAAGAGGAAATTTTGTAGTGCTGGATGGAAAGTAATTGTGCAAAAGGGAGAACGAGGTAAATAGTGATTTTATACATACTGCAATCAATCTGTATCTCTCTCTTTTAACTTGATCTTCATGTATATAGAGATGCCCGATCATCTCTTGTAATGTTGGTCAAAGTCACACGTTTGGCAAGCAAATAGCGTAGACACTGAATTATTGTATGAAATCCCAATGGCATTTGGGATTGCATTAACAGCTCTTTGCAGCAAAATTCCCGATGAGCGATTGCTCTAAACCTCTATGCTGAGAGCATCTTCATGCGACTCTTATGTATTATAGAGAGTGTATTTAAATTTAGAGAGTAAAATTTTTTATATACTCTGACAAGATCTCTTTTTTGGCTCTTCAATTTTTTTTTCCAATAGTTATTTATTGATTTCTCTTCATATTTTGTTTAATATAATATTTTATTTGTCATTTGACCAATCACTTTAAATGTGGTTTGAATACTTTAAGAAGTAAGCTATTGAAATGCATGATTTATTAAATGTAATCATTATACATTAAAAATAAATAGTGAGTTTGATTCTCTAAATTTGGAGAGTCGAATTCATTCTTTATTTTATAAAGTTAAAATGGAGAGGTCTTTTTGAGCTTATTTTTAAATACTACTTCTCTAAAATAAAGAGCATTTTATATTTGGAGAGTTTTTTGAAGATGCCGAGGGGTTTTTTATTTATAAAGAGTATCTTATATATTATAGAGATCATCCTTAAATTTAGAAGGTCAAAATTTACACGCTCCAATAAGCTCTCTATTTTGGTATTTCATTTTACTTTTCTCAATAAACATTTATTGATTTCTCTTCATATTGTATCTATCATATTTTTTTTGTCAATTGACTAATCAATTTAAATGTGATTTGAACAACTTAACAGTAATGAAGTATGTGAATTATTAAATGTAATCATTGTATATTAAACTCCCGTTTGACCCCTATTAAAATTATAATACGTTTTTTATATATTTTTTTCGATTACACATTTTTCAATAAAATAATATTACATGTAAATCGAAATTTTTTCCTTCATTTTCAACCAATAATTCTCCAAAAAAAAAAATACTATTCCAAAAATTATAAAATCAAATAATTAGAACCAAACGAGGGCTCAGAATAGAAAGTGAGTTTGACTTTTTAAATTTGGAGAGTCAATTTCACTCTTTACTTTAAAAATTAAAATAGAGTCTTCTGAAGTTTTTTTTAAGCATTGACTTTCTAAAATAAAGAGCATTTTGAATTTAGAGACTCCCTTGGACGGCGGGATTCAATTTTAAAATGTAAATATAAATAAACAAAATTTAAAAAATATATAGCTCTTATTTGGGAGAAATTAAAATTAAAATTTTAATCTCATAAGTCATTTTTGTCTTCATTTTTTCTTTTTTTTTATTAGTATTAATCTTCTATTACTTAGCTTATTTTATCTTTGGCCCCAGTTTTGGTATTGATTAAAATCTAAATTTTAATTTAAGTTAAAATCAACAATTAATTTTGATCACAAATTTATGGGACCCACGGATTCTTAACCACATATTTTTATCATATTTTATCAAAATTTACGAAAAATATAATTTTAATATCAAACAGGGGCTTGATATTATTTACCATCCAAAAAACCTATTGGTATGTCATATAAAGATTTATTTGTTTTTAATATTTTTAAATAAACAAAATTATTAATATAAACGCGTGACAAAATATTTTCATGTGGAATTTGGACAGAAACATCAACTAAAAAGAAACATGAATTAATGAGATGTTGAGAATTCGACCCAAAAAAAATGTAAGTACTAAACTCATTTTGGTGGAGATTAGAATTAAATTAAAATATCAGTCAAAGTTAATAATTAATTTTAATTACACATTTTGAGCCTCTTTTATTCTCATTAATTGGGTAGGGGATTTTTAGAAAAACGTGTGGTTAAAAAGTAGGAAATTTTTTTTGGTATTCGTGTAGAATATTTTAACGTGTGAATATGTGATTGGAAAAAAACATATTCAAAAACATGGGAGATACGTGTTGACACATGATTAGACAGTTTGAAAAAAAACAAAACAGGTACTGCCGAGTCAGTTTGTCCATCTTTTCCTATCTTTGAGCCTGTTTAATCATCATTATTCGGTTGAAAATGATCATTTAGCAAACTATAAAATAAATTAATGAGGGTCAAACATGCACTTTGTTAAAATATCAACTTTCAATTACACATTTCATCAATTTTTATGAAAATCTACTAAAAATATTTGAACCTATACCATTGGCTAAACAAGTCGGCTTATTGATACATTCCACTGGACCACGTCACCGTTGTAAAATTTACAGACCTATAATCGGAAGCATATAATACATTGCCCTATCGTACTGTGCAATCTTCTTCCCACCAATTCATTTCTATTCAAATCCCCCATTTTCTTCTTCTCTTCCACTTCTCTCCGTGCGATCACATAAACCAACACAGATATATATATAGAGGAGAGAAAGAGAGAGAGAATAGAAGCAAAATATTGAAGAAAATGCCGATAGAAATGCCCAAGGGGCTGCAATTTTCGGTGGACACGTGGACACCATCTTCAAGGAGGAAGAGACACCATTTCCTTACCCATGCCCACAAAGACCACTCACAGGGGATTACTACCTACGCCTCTTACCCAGTCTACTCCACCAGGCTGACCAAAACTCTGCTTCTCCAAAATTACCCTCAGGTCACTTTAATTTTTCTCATTCGATCCATTTTCGGTATTTTAATTTTATAAATCGATGATTTATTGTTGAATTATGTCGGGGAACCTTTTTTTTCTTGGACAGCTTGATGAGTCATTGTTTGTGGATATTGAAGTTGGGCAATCTTTGATTGTCAAGGATCCCGATTGCGATTTCACAGTAACAGCGTTTGATGCCAATCACTGCCCGGGTATGTATTTTTTTTCCTTGTTCGAGATTTGAATCAAAAAAGCTTATCAACAATAGTATTTTTTGTTAATTTTTATTACTTTGTAACTATTAATTAGTCTTAGGTCGTTTTGTTTCTATGCTGTGACTTTATATGATTTGATTTATTCTTTCATCTGATGGATTTTGAGTTCATGTTTGATTAGGATAGTGAGTTTGATTTAACTGACATTTATACATTTTTCAAGAACATAACTAATGGATTGTGTTGGAAAAATTAATTAGTATGTAAGCAATTATAAAATTTCCTACTATCATGTGCTTTATAGACAAATGTATTGTTTTCTATTAGCTTTTTTGTGCTAATGAATCCTTTGGTATAATTTGAAAAGTGATCAAAGCAGCTTAAAACGGTCTAAAGACTCTAAATCAAATGGGGGAATAATTGATTAAGTCGTGATGATTGTTTTAATCAGAATGTAATAAAATCTGGTAAGGAATTGACATTTATGCATGAAATTTTTTGAATTTGAATGGCCTTGTCTAGAATTGCAATGACTATTATCTACTGTCTTTTATAGTGTTGTAGGTTTATATTAGATATTATTATACGCATGTTAGGGATTTATATCTTCCCTTTGCTTGGATAAATTATTTAGAGGTGTATCTTAATTCTTAAGTATTTATTCTCTGCTTTGATGTTAATGTCTTTTCTAAACTGTTCCCATTGCCCGTAATATTGATAATGAACTTCTGAAGTGTTTTATAATGTGAAGAATTGTTGATTGGAATTCTATCCATGAATTTCAGGAGCCGTCATGTTCTTGTTTGAGGGAAATTTCGGTAACATTTTACATACAGGAGATTGCAGGCTGACCCCTGAGTGTTTGCAAAGCTTACCAGAGAAGTATATTGGCAAGAAAGGGAAAGAATCCAAGTGTCGACTTGATTATGTCTTCTTGGATTGCACATTTGGTCAATGTTCTATGAAGATGCCCAGTAGGCACATTGCAATCCAACAGGTATAATGATCTGTCCTCGAATTTTTTTCTGCTACATATGGAAGCTGCAAACACCAGTTATAAAGTGGTGGTGTAACTAGAAATTGAATGTGTTGGGACCTATGAAATTGGTAATGAGAGGTTAGTATGTTGTAAGGGACAAGTTGAAATTTTACTCGTAAATAGAGTTTTATGAACATTGTAACTGAAGGGACAATATCTGACCACACGAAGGGTTCTTTTTTTTCTTCAGCTTGATTTTTTTTTTTTGGCAGAGAGAGAGAGGCGTGGGGGTGGGGGGGCTCTCTGGTCCCCTGTTGAGAATGATTTTGGTGGGCTGAACCTTGAAGTATTCTTCTTCTTCTTCTTTTTTTTTAATCATCCTCTGTTTGGCAAAATATATAAATCATCTATAAATGATCAAACTTTATTTTCAACCATTCCAATAGACCCACAAGCAGTGTCCACTAGTCCATCCCTCATATCTATCTTTTATAAATCTACCCAAATGGAGGCCTAAATTTAGCGGCCAGACATGAGGTTGAGTACTGTTCCATTGAAGGTATGAAGGATAAAGCTGGTTGAATTGTTTGTCAAACAAGTGGCTGAGGTTGTCATTATTATCTGAGTTAGTTTAAGCCAATGAATTGCATAATCCTTCCAAGCTGAAATGTTTCGGAGTAGAAAGACATTATGTACTTGGAGAAAAGTACTATGTTTAATCATACTTGCTCATGTTTTTGTATTTTGTGTCTCCTGCTTTTGAAATGTTGCTTTAGTTGAGGAAACTGTAGCCAATAAGATAATGCTGTTAGTGATGAAGTAGAGATATCATATATCTCCTTTGTATATCATTGTGTAGTTTCTAGAGGCAATTAACTCTCCTGCAAACATAGCCGGGAAGGATTAAATATATGATAGGGTTACCTGATGTAGAGAATTTTGATGATTGTAGTGTTTAGAAGTGATACACGTTATGGCATTAAATTTTTGGTGGAGAAGCTCGTAATTGCTGGTAGGAAGATGTTTTAGCAGGTGGTTTCTAGGCAGTTCCACCAAGTCTTATTTGGAATCATTCGAATATGAGGAGAGGAAAGTTTGAAACCTTTTCTACATGCTTAAAAAATTGGATTCCTGGGAGTTTCCAGATTTTGCGATCTCTTGAAAATGTCAGGAAGATATCTGGACGTAATTTCTTGTGTAACTTATGACTTGCATGTCCCTTATGAACTCTTGTTTTCCCCTGGATATGATTAATAGCTTGAAAGCTTAAAATATGCCCAATAAATAATTGCCGAAGAAAGCTTATGTTATTACCGAGAGAGTTATCTTTGTCCCAATTGATATATTTGATTACTGTTGCCATTTGATATCATATCAATCATTGCTTATTCCTCTTTCCCTCCTCCTATATGCATTGTACATGCATACGTTGTAAATAATTATGTTTTGAGCAAGTGATGGGCGCTTTCATTAGTGTTCGGGAACGTTAGCGTATACAAAATCTCTTTTTACTGTACAGTATGCATTTCTGGTTACTGCATTGATAAAAAAATCACGCTCTCTTATACATCCCCACATGTTTGAATAGCAGATTATCAATTGCATATGGAAACACCCCAATGCCCCTACAGTGTATTTGCATTGTGATCTTCTCGGTCAAGAGGAGATACTTGCGGAAGTGTCGCAAACATTTGGTTGCAAGATATTTGTTGATAAAGCAAAACATCCAGAATGCTTTAATGCCCTGGAACTTACAGCTCCAGAAATTCTATCACAAGATTCGTGCTCCCGTTTCCAGTTAGATGGATTCCCCAAACTATATGAAAAGGCTGAAGCAAAAATTGCCGAGGCTCGTGCTAATTATCAGCGGGAACCTCTTATAATACGCCCTTCTGCGCAGTGGTATGCATGTGATGAAGGTTTTTCACAGAGTGAAAAGCGGAGAAAAGAAAGACCCGATCAAGCTGTCAGGGATCTTTATGGTGTTTGGCATGTATGTTACTCAATACACTCGTCCAGAGAAGAATTAGAGTGGGCTCTGCAACTTCTTGCACCCAAGTGGGTCGTGTCAACGACACCTAGTTGTAGGGCTATGGAGCTGAATTATGTTAAGAAACACTGCTTCAAAAATCAAGGAGCTTCTGATGACTCCTTCTGGAAACTTCTGGACATCGGTGTAGCAGCATCATCAGTGGCTCCAGACATATCGAATAAAAGCTTGAGTGGTTCTTCTGAGATTGAAAAGACGTCCGAGAGCTACGTTGAACCTCAATCTGCACCGATTGTGATATCTAGTAGTCAGAGAAAACGATTGAGTGTGTCTCCTCCAAGTAAAAGACCTGTCACATTATTCGGAAAAGCAAGGCTTGGGCTCCAAGATTCTGTTCTTGGCCAAGAAGAGGAGGAAATAGTGTCCACGAGTAGTGATCATGCAGAGAGAGTCACTGAAACAGTAAATGCATCGTTTCAACAGGATGAAGTTGTTGAAATGAATAGTGTAAAGTCGTTGGAGATAAAGATTTCAGTAGGCTTTAAGGAAACAAAATGTCAGTCAACAGAGATCAAGAAATGTGATGATGTTTCACTCATTGGATCATCAAAGAGCTATAATGCAAACTTGAGAACGTTTTACCGGTCTATGAATGTGCCAGTACCTCGGCCACTCCCCTCCCTCGTGGAGCTTATGAAGCTCAACAAAGGTGCCAAGAGGAGGCAATGATCTCTTTCTTTCTTGTTGAAACATTCAATTGCATCAGTTATACTGTATTCGTCCAAATTTTATAAGCCATTAAGTGCGTGAATGACTTTGGAGTTGCCTGTTGGCCGCTGGCCACTCTACACTGTGATTCTGATAATGGCGACGACCCTGATCAATTTGTTGTAGATCATCTGTGGTTTTCTCTTGTGAAGTGCACAGTGAAGAAGCAATTCAATAATTAAGGGCCTTCGTGGCTAATGCCATTCTTTCACCATGATTTTTCGCTTTAATTACTGTTTTTTTTGTACATTAGGGACAGAGCTGTCAATGCTTATTGATTATTGTTTATTGTAAATTTTAAATGCCGACAGCACTTTTAGTTGCCAGTATTATGTACATTTGGGATTGGGATTGTCTTGATTCTTGTTTGGTAATGAGAGTTTCATCCTCTCAAGGTTGAAAATGAGCAAATTTGTGAACCAAATCTGAGCTGAAGTTTTGTTTATCATTTATGCTATGTTTGATAGGCTAAAAAATGGCAGGAAAAAGAAAACAATTTCTAGATTCCACAAAAGTTGGCTATTTAATTGGAACAATTTGACAGGGAAAAGCCTTTTTTCCACAGTGGCTCATGCACCACTTTTCTACGAAATTTAGGTGGGAAAGTGATTTCTAGGTTGGCTGACCTTTTTTTTTTTTGGGCAATCCAAACAAATTTTAATATAGATTATAAAAAAATTTATCCCAAAAAGTAACAATTTGCATGAAAAACAAAGTCAAACGGATTAGATGTAAAATTATACCAATTAAACACAATTAATTACAATTTTCAGTAAAACAATTTCTAACAATTTAATTCCCTGTAATTCATTTTCTTTTCACTCATTTTCNTAGATTATAAAAAAATTTATCCCAAAAAGTAACAATTTGCATGAAAAACAAAGTCAAACGGATTAGATGGAAAATTATATCAATCATACACAATTAATTATAATTCTCAGTAAAACAATTTCTAGGCAATTCAATTCCTTGGAATTCATTTTCTTTCCACCCATTTTCCACCATTACAATCAAATGGACCCTTAGTACTGGTTCGACTTCATATTTAATTTTTCCTTTTTTCTTCTTGCTTATACGTGTAATATTATTTTATTGAAAACTGTGTAATTGAAAATAAGTTTTGGAAAAATAAATTTTCAAAAAAATGGGGCTCAAACATCCCTGGTGAGCCACATGACAACTTTTTCCTCCTTTTCATGCAAGCACCCATTGGGAATTTGATTTTCCGTCGCTATTCTGAATGATACAAGTCTAATTTAACTAACAAATTGACTTGGAGAGTAGACGTGGAAGAAACAAATTGATTTGAGTTAACTTGATTATACACCATGTCATCTAGGCCGGCAACTACCATAGAAAACATTGGTTTATGATAAAA